>CANUEY010215893.1:0-66547 GCA_948099555.1 Croton setiger
AGCTTAAGATTTCTCTCTCACATTTCATCATTTATATCATCTTATCATGTAGATTTTTTCCATATGTTTTGTTAATAAAGTTTTTAGGATAAATAGGTCATTGGTTTGTAATTAAAGGATTGTATTATGTTATGTTTGATATTTGGTTTATGCTTTTGGTTATATGTATGTTTATATTTGAATTGGACTTAGGTAAAAATGAGAATTTAAAATGTTAAGGGTAGGGGATTGCTATCGTAACCTTTTTCCGGTGTATGTGAAAAAGAGTGACGAACCCATTTTAGTTCGGTCATAGGTTGGTCCAAAGAACGAGAGTCGGCTTCCTGAAGGGAGTTCTTCCTCAGTATATCTTATAAAAAAAAATTTCATGTTTTATGACATAATAGTATACGTAGAGGATGTTACAATTATCCTGACTGTAAAAACAGTTTCAGCTTTTAAAAGCAGTTTTCATTTCAGTTTATATATTTCTTTTTTCTTCTGATAATTAGATTATGGGATGATAAAATCTGTAATATAAAAAAAAGAAACAAAAACAAAACAAAGAAAAAGTTATGACCCTGCTTAGAATACGTCCGTTCTATGGCCAAAAGTAAGGGTTAAAAAAATAAAGGAGAGAAAATAATTGATCAGAAAATCTGAAAAGGACTGACCAATAACAGAAGAAAATTTAAATATGTTCATTGAGACAGACTCGCCTACTCATACAACACTTTTCAAATCCCATTAGCCGTTTACGTGGAAAGAGATTCATGGTCCATCCGATGCACTGACACATTAGTTTGCATTCATTTGATGTGCGAATTTTATATTTCCCCATGCACTCATGCATACATTTCCTCATCCACTCATTCTTTCTACAGGTAGTCATAGCCAACAATAGATTCAGCCAGAGAAAGCACTAAACCAACGTGGGTTAGAGACGCGTCTGGAAGGTTATTCAAATGTTTAAACACCTCGATCCTAGAAGTAGTAAATTTAGAATCAAGGACAGTAGGTAACATGACCGAGAGACACGACGGAGAAAATCAAGAATTGGTCCTAATGAGCCTCAGTACACTTAGGTAGAGGTTAAAGTTATGTTTAACGAAATGTTAGCTGCTAAATTGGTTAAACTGGGGTATGCACCTCCAGTCCAGGCTCAGGCACCTCCAGCCTAGGCTCAAATGCTCGCAGTTCCCAAAAGGGAAAAAGAGTCGGAAATCTTTGATTCGGTGTTGAAGGAACAAGATGCTGCATACCACAAGGGTTACTGGAAATGGCTAGGTCCGCCAAAGAGGTAATTGATATATCTGACGAGCCCGTAAAAGGAAAATATTCCTTGGAAGAGGAATTAGAAACGATGCAAAAGGAATCAGTGCTCAACTACAGGTCAAAAATGATTTTGGCTTTGATTTTGAGGAATACGTAGGTGACGAGTCTAGACGGGGGCCTTCTGAAAAACTACATAAGCCTACTAAGTTCGATGGAGACGACGATCTCGTACATCTAAATCAGTATGTCATGATTGCTAAATTGAATAGGTTACCCTCGGATTTAATGTTAGATTGGTTTTCCATTACATTACAGGGACCTGCCCTTCTATGGTACTATGCATTAGAAAAGAGTATTAACTCCAGCTGGCTAGAACTGTTAAAAGCCTTTCTGGAACAGTTCTCGTTCAATTCCATGATGAACGTAGGCTTGAGAGAGCTGGAGAACACCACGCAAAACTCAGATGAATCTTTCCCCGACTACTTGAACCGTTTGAGGAAGGAGCTGATTTTGATTCGTAACAAGCCCGATGAGTAGGAACTGATAAAAATCTTCATAAGGGATACTCTACCTCCATTTCGCAATAAAATGTATTTTATACCCCTGAGGGACTTCTCAGATGTATACCGAATGGGGATAAACATTGAGGGCCGCCTTTTGGAGGATAAAAAGGCAAATGTGAAGAATGGCTCAAGGAGTGGCCATGGCAGTGGCAGCGTTAATTATTCAGACTCGATACAAAAACAGGGAGGAACTTCTAGTTCCAAAAGTTTTAAATCTGGAGTTGGACAATCTGTGAATTTTCTGAGAGGGGGTAAGGAAAGACGCTTTTCAAACTTTAGTCTACCTCTATCTAAGGTTTTGGAAAGGTGTATTAAAAAGGGTTTGTTACAGCCGCTCGAGCCGAGACCTCTTCCTAACCCTATACCCACGTATTATGACCTCCAGGCTTATTGCAAATTCCATCAGTCCAAGGGTCATGACACCGACAATTGCAAGTGCCTGAGACACGAAATCCAGGATTTGATTGAGCAGGGGAAAATATCTGATCCAGATAAAAGCAAACCCAGCACCAGTTGAGGAATCCGAGGACGATGTAGAGGATGACTCAGAGCTCTTAGGTTTTTTAGACTGAGCTTTTGAACTGGACTCTGATGAACTGGGCTCTTTCGATTTTATAAGCCTTATCTCTGATGGGCTAGGTTCACTGTTTTTAGGAGAAGTAAATCCTAAGAATTGAAAGTAAAGGGCTTGGAATTCTTCTGGGTTTTTAGTTGCCGCTAATTGGGCCGTGGTTTAGGCCTTTTGTAAGACAAAAGGTATGATTTTATCATTTATTAAATAGGTTTTATATGAATCATGTTTTCTTTTTACTATCTATTGCTTTCAGTAGTAGAATTTTTGAAGTACGTCTACCATTTAATTTTATGTTTTTTTAGTTTAGCAGGAATAGTAAATTTCACATAAGATTTTATCTAAATTTAAAATTTGTTATTTTTTTTTAATATAAGATTTGTATTCAAAAGATTATAAAATTGTATGATTTTAATAATGACAAAACTATAAAATTTTAAAACTATAAACCATGGAAGGCATTTATGAAATCTGATATTCAAAATCATAAATATCGTAGTAGTTGTCAATTAAAAACAAATTATTTGGATGGCAAATTGAGTTTTCCTTTTGTCAAGTCTCGACGTTTTTATTAATATACAAATAAACGACGGTAAAAGAAATAGATGATTCAATTTCTGATATATAGTATCGCTATATGACAGAATAATTAGAGACAATTGGGTAATTATAAATTTCAAATAAAATTTTAAGTCTTAGAAATTGGATAATATGTACAAAATTCAAATGAATGGGTTTACTGAGGAGAATTTAAAGAGAGAGATAAGTTAATTGTGAAAATGAGAGAGAAAAAAAAGATTAATTATTAAAGTTTAATTTTGTTTTTAATATAACCCCTGAAACATGAGTTTTGGTTTTTAAACAGGTCCTATTTATTGTAAATGAATATTAAATGGATTATTTATGAATTAAATTAGATAGGTTAGCTCTTTAAGACATACAAATATATTAGGAAGGAGAGTTATTTAAATACTGGACCCAAAGTTTTTTGTTGAAATTTATAAAGTGAAAAATTGCTTAAAATGAGATAATAGAATTAATATATAGCATTAGCATTATAATAGAATATAATTTGATGAAAGAATTAATGGGTATTTAGCAAATGTAAAAATGTTTTGACTAAAATGATATACAAAGTATTTAATAAAAAGTCTTTGTAGTAATTAAATAGGAATAATTAGACCCGTATTTTAATTTATATGGAGTTTAATAATAAAAGATACAGAAAGTTTGGTTAACAAGTTATGTTAATAAATTTGATAAGTTATGGAAGTTTGATAATGGGATTAGTAGTAAAATTAGAAATTAAAGAAAAAGGCTATTGAAAAAAAAAAGGTGATGGCTAACAGGTAATTTTCTAAATTGAGTCATAGTTATAAAACAGGTTAATTTATGAACTGATTGTGAAATTTCATACTAAATGGACAAAAAGAAGAAATTTAAAGAATATATGATTATTATAAATATTTATGCTGATAAGAGAAATATGCTGTGGTCTTACTGGGAAATAAGAGTTTATGCAAAATTTAGTAAATTGGAGATTAATTAGTATAATATTGTTAAATAAATAATTAAGAATGAATATTATTTGGACTAATTAATTATTAAGTGAAATGAATAGATTATTTATAAGAAAAATATATTGGGTAAGTATGGAATTACTTGAGAATTAACAAATGCCTAGAAACTATTACATAAATTAGATGCTTTAAATGCGTGTCTACATATATTGTACTTAACAGATTTGATATAATTCAAATTAAAAGACTAAAGAATGAGAAATTATTCCTCAATTAACTTCTTATGGGAAAAACAACAAAATTATCAAAATAAATTCTTTAATTAATGGTTTAGTTGTATACATATACAATAATGATAATGACATCAAAAAAAGAGGCCCTACTTAATTATATTAGAATTTTGATGAAGGGTAAAATAACTAAAATTAAAATTGGCCTTTCGAATGAAGGAGTGGATGGCCTCAATTTGATACGGTTTAGTGATTGTTTATTATAGAAAATAATCTATTAATTGAAAAATTATAAAAGTAGAGATACAATTCATCTCTCCGTACAAATGAAAATTTCACTCATATTGATATTAAATTTTAGCTTGCAACATGGTTCATTTCAATTGGTATTTTCAACTACATCATCTTTTTTCTATAGCAAACTTTAGCTATTTGAGACTTGAGTGATTTTTGAAATTCTAAATTGATCAGGTAAATTAAACTTGTATTTCTCCTTTAAATTCTTTCCAACAAATAGAATATCATTAACTCTCACATAAAGAGAGAAAAATAAACTTTCATTAGTCGAGAACCTACAAACATTCAATAACTCTATCAGAAGAAGAATATTATTAAAAATAATGAAAAACCTGTCATATAAATAAAAAATACTTATACGTATGAGATTATTTGTCGAAAAATAAACAAACAAAAATAACGGACCAAAAATTTATGAATGGAGAAACTCTGAAACAAGAGACAGAAGAGGCTAGGATTTTTTTTTTTTTTTAGCATTACTCGTGAAAATGCTGCTAACCTAAGACATGAAATCTCGTACACATAATTTTTATATCTCTTTCTCTTTCTTGTTGGGGCCCCAACCCCAAATACAAATGTAAAATCTCTCGTTATTTTCGGTGCTGCTATCAATAGCTTTTTATGGATTTGAATTGTTTTGAGACGCTTCATTTTAAAATCGATTATATGAATGTAACTAATAACTTTTTGAAATTTCGATTATCAGTTTCAATTGAATTAATAAAAATATTAATTGATTGAAAAATACCAGTTAAAATCTTCACTGCAAAATAAAATTTTAGAGAAGGACCAACTAAGATTTAATTTTATAGCAGAATTGAACTTTTGTTCGATGATTGATTATTACAATGTTTTTTTTTTTTTAAATGAATAATGAAGAATATAATATGAATAGCGTATAAGCTCATCTTATAGTTTATAATATCTCATATTGTCTTATTTTGCAACTCATATACAATATATGAATGTCAGAGTGATGATAAAATTAATATTAAGAAAACTCAATTCGTGATTTAATATGATTTTGTTAAAAAATTTGATATAATCATGGTTTTAGAAAATTAGAAGAACTTTTAAAAAAACTTTTCTATAATGCGAGAGTGCATTTAGTATGAAACTGACATGTTCTTGGTGTTGTCTATTTTGTATGATTTTCTAAATAATCACCATATTTCTCCAATATTTATTGTATATTTTAGCTTCTATTTTGTATGATTTTCTATGTAATGACCATATTTAGCTTCTATATTTTCTATGTAAAAATAAATAAATAAAAAACCTAAAACTAAAGGAATACCTGCTGCCACCTATTGCTTTTTTCTTTTTTTTTTTAACATATACCTGATTAATAATGTTAGTATATTAACAGAGAGGATCATCTTAGGTGGGAATCAACGAGTAGTTGAAGAGTGCGGATGGTCTTCTCTATAGCTCACGTTTAGAATGGGAAAAAAAAAAAATTAAAAAATTCTTCAAACTGTGTGGGAGGAAGTTTTTATTAGAAATTCAAAGTATGGTTTATGTTATTTTCTACATCTTCTTTGGATTGATTACTTCTATTCTATCCAATAGTTTTCTTTAGGGTAATTTAAAGGTAAATTCTACTCCCTCATATTTAAGTTCGTATTACATGTTAGAAATTGCTTGTGATTTTAATTTATAAAAGGGTTCTTGTATTCTAAATTTGGGTTTTTCTATGATTTAAGCTTTCATTAAATAAGTGTTTTCCTGTGAATTTTGGGATTTTTAGTAAAATATAGAAAAATGATCTTCAATTGAATTGTTTATTCAAGTTATGATTTTTGAAGTATTTCACCGTTTTGTGAAATTGAACGAGCTTTAGTTTTGAAAAACTTTAGTGAGATTATTGTTGATATTTTAAATTAGGTTGATGTTGATTATTGTTATACAATTGAATAATTGTTTGATTGCATTTACTCATAGCATGCATATTTTCAATGTGTTAAGAGTGTCATTAATTCCTTCTTTGTTATTAGGCGGTTATCCATCTTCGACTTTATTTGAAAGGTGATTGTTGTGTTTTATGGGTGTATTTGATTGTTGTGTGCAATGTGCTAACAAATTTATAGTATATTTATATTACGCCCTTCGTATATATTATTTTTCTATTTCGATATATTATATATTTTTTTTTATTCAAGGGAAAATAAATGCGATTGATATACTTTTATTAATTATTTGAATTTGAAAATATTGTGTGATGATCTTTGTGATTAATAAGGAAGGATCTTTGATTTTGAGGTGGAATAAAGGAGGGAGAATATTAAAAAAATTGAAACCCCTTACACACCATCATGTTTGAAATTATTTGAGTTTGACCTATTTGATTTTGATACTTTTGCTTTTAGTAATATTTCTCTGCCATTCATGGACTTATTGAGCGTCTACATATAATACTCACATCTATATAGATTGTTTTTTTAGGTTTCGAATATTTCTCGTGAGACTCGAATTCTTTCTTTTTCAGCCGAGCATTCTAGTTGTTAGTTTGTATAGCTTTATTTAAAGTTTTGTTCTAGTTTATTTCTAGATTGTATATCAGCTAGTTTGATTTAACATTTTTAATCTAATAAAAATTTTCAAATGGTGATTTTTGATTAATTATGCATTTTAGTTTTTTTATTTTTTTTAAGGTTTGTATTATCAGACTGGCTGCACTTTAGTTGTGACTCTCGAACTAGGTAGTGGCTAGACTTGGTCACGGGCCGAGCTAGGTTGTTTATGGGTCTCAGTCCGCCGGACCAATGTTTAAAGGTAGAGGGAACCCTGATCAGCCCACCGGACCGTCGAGCCGTGCCGTTTATTTTTTAAAAAAAAATTATTTTTTGGGATGAAAATAAGGGAAAAAATTTAGTGTTCAATTTTGAGATTTTTATTTTTAGGAGCTACAAAATTTATAGATATATAAGTTGAAGGTTGGAAAAAAAAAGAATGAATAATTGAAGTTTGAAAAAAAAAATTAGTATGTGTATGCATAAAATTCAAAAATATAAGTAGAAACAAAATTGTAAGCATAAACATAATAAGTAACATAATAAGTATAATAATTTGAATAAGTAATATTTTTATTTCTTGATCAAATTTACATATAATTTATAAATTTACAATTAAAACGGAATAATTGAACTTCAATTATTAGAAAAAGAAAAAAAAAGAATAGAAAAAAAAATTAGGCTTACAAATAAATTTTTTATTAAAAAAATTTATTTTGCTTATGTATCTTTATTGGAGTATATAAGAATCAAAGGCCATGTAGTTCTCTTACCTTAATTTAATTTAACCAACTCCAACTTTAATTTGTTACCTTAATTTTTTACGGTGGAGGAGTTTTTGGTAACCTCGGAACTTTTATCGGAGGAAGAACTCTAAGCATCTTGTTTTCGTGCATCGGTCGCCGCCCTATCGCTGACACACGCTTGGGCTTCGAGGTTGTCCGCTCTTAATTTTGTTCTTTTTTCCAAAAGTAGTAGGCCGTCGGAACTGAATGCTTGCTCCACCGTGAAAAGTTGACACCGGCACCACCAACACTTCTTTTGCGATTTTCGTCATTACTGGGAAGGTATTTTCGTGCCTACTCCACCAATCCAAAAAGTCAAAATTTATCGCATCCATTGCCGAATCTAAAAATTCAAACTCTGTGGACAGATATTTGTCAAGTTCTGGATAGGAACTTGCACCGGTCCCCCTCGACTTTTTTTGACGTTGGGAATAAATAAGAGACATTTTATTTTGAATCGAGGTCCCACCCGATCAGCAAGAGTAGAACTCTCGCCAACTTCAGTAGAAGTAGCCGAAACATTATTACTAGAAAATTCGAGAAATAATTCATTTACTATTTGCCTAGTTTCATTAACTAAATTATTAACATTTATTTATTTATCTAAAGGTAAAGACAAATTATCATAATAAAATTTTAAAATTATTTTTAAGACATCTAATCTATACCTAGGATTAAATGCAACATCAACCAAAAATAAATGTGGAATATTTTTAAAATAATTTAACCATTTATTTTTCATTACTTCAACACAATATTTTAAATTAATATCATGCTCAAACATTTGAAACCTATCAACTATATTGACACTACATTGCAAAAAAATGTGTGATGTACGTTTATAAAAATGGCTAAATATTTTGGTTGCATCATTAAAAACTTCTAATAAATTAACTATTTTTACACAAATTTCCTAGGATTGTGGATAAATCATAATATCGTGATTTTCCTAGGAATTATAAAATGCACATTGTATTCGTATGATTGTGTTAATAAATGAAATTCCATCTGTGCACAACATCACGACGAAATTTTGTAGGAGTCAATTTATTACTCCTACAAAATTTGAACCAATTTTTCATAAATTTATCATAATTATATAAATGTTTAATTGCGTTTTTTATGGGGGCAATATACATAAAAATTCCAAATCATCTTGAACACAAAAATTCAAAATATGACATACACATCTAACATGAAAAAATTTTCCGCCAACATTTGGTTGGCATAATTCTTTTATTAATATATTGATGCAGTGTTGCATGCAGCATTATCAAAAGAAATAGTTAAAAAAATTTTCACTAATTTTTATTCGTCTAAAATATTATGAATTATTTTATATATATTAGCGGTAGTATGTCTTTCATTAAAAGCACGAAAGACAATTATTCTTTTTTGCAACTGCCAAGAATTATCAATGTAATGCACAGTTAAACTCATGTAGGAATTATTATGCCAGTTATCTATCAAAATATCAAAACAAATAGAGACACGACCATCCATATCAGTACATTAAGCAATTAATTTTTTTTCTTTAAACAAAGTTAAAATATTTTTTTTAGTAGTATCCATAGCGACAGTTTTAACTAGTGGATTTACACATGATTTTAGAAATTTAATGAACCCATGTTTTTCACCAAAAGAAAAAGATAATTTTTCAACACATAAGAATTCTACTAAGCCTCTTTTATAATCCTTATTATTAAAATTAAAAATAAAATTTTCAGAAGATGTGTACCCGGATGTTTGCGTTTGAGTTCTTTTTTCCCAAAAAATTTAGTCAGATGCTTTTACTCCAAGTGCTTTTTCATCGTTCCATATCTTTTGCCAACTTTCCATTTGTAATGGGTGTCACAATATTTACAAATTTGAAAATATTCTGCATTTCCGACCGAATCTTTTCGGAAATGTTGTGGCATAATGCTTGTGTGCTTCTGAGAAAAATATTGTTGTTGTTGTGTCCTGACTTCCTTCTCTGATTGAATTTCAGGACTATTAAAAAATTGATGAATATACATTAAGTTAACAAATTGAATAATTGAAGAAAAATTCGGTAAAAAAAATTGAGACAAAAATAACGAAGTGAAAAAAAAAGTTAAGTGAAAATAAAAAACGTAAGTGAAAAAAAAAATATTAACTAAAAAAAATAATGCAAGTTAGAAAAAATGAAAAAATATCATGTTTGTTGTTGTGACGGTGGTGGTGGTGGCGGCAGCAGCAATGTCAGTTTGAACATTTTTCCAGGACTACTCAGTTGTGAAATCGTCAAAATGAATTGGCGAATTTATTAGAACCCCACCAATAAACATTTTTGGGCTCTTTTCAGATCAACTGGATAATCAAGTAATTTGTGAATTATTCGGTCTGCAAATTCTTAGATTTCGGGTTCCTTACCATTTCCTCTAGCGACGCTTGATCCGGGTTGGTACATTTTTTTTTAAATTGAAATGAAGAAAACTAATATAATTTGACAAAAAAAATTAAGCAGAGTAGTAGCGTAAATAGAATTATGATTAGGAAGACAAAAAAAAAATAGCACCAAGAGAATTAATTAAATGTAGAGAGAGAGTATGAGATTGTAGAGAGTTAATGGAGAAAAAATTGTAAACAAAATGTGCTAACCTCTTCAATTTATAGAAAATTCATATAATTTCTTTGGACGCATAATACTCTTGAAAAATGACCATTTTTTACTGTTAGTAGGGGAAAAAATATCCAAAGTTAAAAAAAAAAAAAAAAAAAACTCATTCTGCCCTAAATCGTGCGGCCCTATGGGCCCAACGGTTATTTGCAACGGTACGCATTCCGCGGAGACCCACCGGTTCCGGCAGTTTCTCCCCACTGCCAAAAGCCCGCCGGTTAGGCCCGATGGTTGGGCCTACTGGTTACGGCGGTTCCCCCAATGGCTAGAAAACCGCTAGTTAGACCCACCCGTTTTTCGATCCTAACCAGAATTAAAAAAAAAATAATGAAAATGGTTGACTGAAGGTTCGAGCGGTTCGTAGACAGTTACAATTCATGACAATTAACGGTTAGAAAATCCCTTAAACCTTAATCGGACCGTCGACCGAACGGTTCCGGTTACGATTTTGCCATGGGCTGGGCCAAACCCGATGAGTCCAGCGAGCCTAACCGGCCCATGGCCTTTTCTAGTTGTGACTGTTGAAAAAATAATAACTAAGAAGGGAGGGGAGAGTTAGTTGTGAATGAAAATTTTAAGAATTGAAAAGAAAAAAATATGAAGAAGAAATTTATAGTGGTTCGGATGTTAATGAATCCTCCATCCACTTCTCTAATTCCTTCAAGAATTGAGTTCCACTAACCAAACACTTGATTACAATAGTGTTTTTTAAGCTTACACCAAACTTAGAGTGTCCAAGGCTAACTCTTACAATAATGAAACACAAAGAATGAGTTTTGAAGGCTTACCTATTCACTAAGAATTGATTACAAAAATAGAAATAAACAAAAGTGGTTGTTAGAAAATTTAATGTATAGTGATGAGTTGTTCAGTAACCTCTTAATGGCTAAAGGGAGGTGTATTTGTAGACATTTCAATCTTTTTAGCTGTTAGAAAAAGTCCACTTTTGTCTGGGTGTCACAAGCGCTATTAATGACTATAACAGGCGTGACAAACATGAATGTTACAACGGCTATATGCACGTCATCTTTTCTGCCGGTAGGAGCGTGTCATGTCAATTTTTATCCGTTGTACTTGAGTGATGCGGGCAAGACGTATGAGTGCAGCTGGCGCGACACTACTCTGTTTTGTGAGTAAGTCTTTTGGACTGAACGCAATATCTTCTTAATGTGTTGTAGTGGGCGTGACTCTTAGAATTTGAAAATAACTTGCCGTTGAGTGCATGTCGCAGATGCTACAATTTTGGTAACTGTCAAGACCATGTGTTGACGCTAAATTTTTTGCCCCAAAAAGTACCAATGATGATAATATGCCAAAGTTTAAAGAAATCTCCAGAAGTTCCTAAACAGCTCAGTTCTTCTCTGCTCACAAAATATTTTAAGTTCTTTCCTGCTTCCGGAATGTTTTAATATCTTCAATTCAATTCCAAGAAAGTCCTTTTTCTTCAAAAAAAAATATATTTGAGTCGTTTTATTTTTAATTTTTGATTTTAAAGAAAAAGAAAAAGAAAAAAAAATTTCAATTTTAATTTTGTTATCCTTTTTGTTGAGCTTTAAATTTTAATTTTTAATTTTGTTTTGCTTTAATTTCAATTTTAAAAATTAAATTATGATTTAAAATAATATTTAAAGAGAGTTTTAATTTTAGATTTTAGAGAAAAAAATAAAATTAATGGAGAAATGAAAGAAAATGGGAGAAAATTGAAGAAAAGGATGAAATTGATTGGTCTAAAGGTTATAGTGGTTATTACATGACATATTATATATATATATTTTAAAAATATGTACAGATTTTTAATGACGCATATAGGTTATAGGTTGTTATAGTGACCATTTTGACCAATACTTGCAAAATTTCATAGGCGGGACCTACAGGTCAATATACGATGTTACAATTGGAACCTATGGTCGATACATGATTTACACTTGGGACCTTTGGGTCAATATATGAATTACATATGGGCCTATAAATTATTCAGGTCTTGTTACTAGCCATCCATTTGTTATTTGTCATATGAAATTTTTGGGGCAGTATTTGACGCAATGGATCATAATATAATTAAATGGAATCATATGACATAAACATCTGTATATTGTTGTATGTACTTGTTATTATGAAATTATTTGGTATTATTAGTTGAATCGGTTATAGCTCACAAATTAAATGGATCATATAATATAAGCTTGTCAACGACATGTTTTGTTTATGATTTTGAATTGTGAATTATTGTTTTGTTTAAATTGCTTTAGATTATACTTGCTGAGTATGCAACTCAGCAAAATCGTAATTTATGATTTCAGATTCTTGCTTGGCAACTGACGATGTCAGTTCCACTTTCTTTCTGCTCGGGTCGCTCAGTTGAAGCTCCAAGTCTCTCTCCTTCATTTTGCATTACATATAGGGTTTTAATATGTAAATTATATCATTGTGGTTTAGTTTAGTTTGTTTAATATGTAAAGTTATAACATAGTAGTTGTTATTGTTTGCATATAGGTACATAATTTGTAAATTATAATTGAGGCTTGTTATAGCTGGTGTAATGGTGATAGTGAATAGTATATATAGTATGTCATATGTATAAAAAAAAAAAATCTTGTTTTATGATGTATAATTATAAGGTAGGTTGCTAGAAAATCTGCACATAATGCTTAGTAGATCAATAGAAAGTTTAAATAATTCATTATGTTTGATCAAACTTCAAAATAAGGACATTTATACAATAGTGACAATTTTGTCTAAAATTTCAAGAATATTCAGTGTAAAGTAACCAAATATTCTTAAAATTTTGGATGAAAGGACAATTTTTAACTAAATAGATACAAAATATAATAACAATATAATTATATTTAAAAAATACATGGACGAAATATTAAACCTATACAAACTTAGGGCTAAATAATTTTTTTTTCACAAAATATGATGACTAGTAGTTTTGGTAGAGAATATTTGTTGTATATTATGTTGTATCTTATTAATACGAGGCGAAATCCTATTTATATGCGTCTCATATGACAAATTACAACTACTTACAATAAACGAGTGTATTTGATAGGAATCCAATCATAAGTAAAAGCTTAAGTGGTGAATTTGGCTAACTTGCTTTTAAGTCCAAGTTCTTTGTACTAGGTTTTAGGTTAGATAATAGTTTTCCTTGTTGCTAAGTAAGGTAACCATATTTCACTATACGTATCCCAATTTAAAGTGTTGTAATAATTCAATACCCCACCTTATAGTAGTACTCCAATTTTCAGTCACATAATATTTTAATACCCGTAACTAATTTTTAATTTATTAGTCAGTGATTATCGTAACTAATTTTTAATTTATTAGTCAGTGATTATCTACGTTGACATACTGGGTATTAAATCATTACAACCTCAAAATCTAGCTATTCATTTTCTTCCACAATCGGAGTATTAAATTATTACAACCTCAAAATTTAGCTATTCATTTTCTTCCACAATCTTATTTTAGTCTGATTTTCATGACATTATTATTAAAAATTAAAAAGATTATATTTTTTACCGTAATTTTCTTTTTTAATAATAATAATAATAATAATAATAATAATAATAATAATAATAATAATAATAATAATAATAAAGTAACGATTAAGTTACACAAGTATATATATGCAAACAACCTATAAATATATATAACTAGTTACTTTATTTTTTAATGTTCAAATTATAATAAAATACTAAATATATTAAATTACTTCTTATTAAAGAAATACGAACTTTTCAATATGTTTGAACTATTAACTGCTTTAGATAATTAAACTAAGGGGTAATTATTATTGGGTCTCTGAGGTTTGGCCTAATAGACTCGTAGGTCTCTCTATTTCTAAAATTGTATCAAATAGTCTCTAACTTATGGAAATTGTATCAAATAAGCTTGAACCAACAACCTTCAACAAAGTTGCATGGATGTTAACCAACTGCACCAAACACTTTTATTGTATTAGCTTGATGTGATAAAAATTTATTGTGTAAAGCACAACCATTCACCTTTTATGACTATAGCAATTATCTATTCTTTCAATTAAGATTTTATTAAATAATTACATATTTATTTTTTTATCATCCTAAACAAGTCTGAAGGTTAGAAGAAAAAGTTTAATTTTTCCGGAAAATTTAACTTATTAAGCTTGAGATCTTTAATTTGAACTCTAGTGCGATTGTTTTTCATTTTTATAATAAGTGGGACCCACAGGTTTGATTTAATAATTAGGATGGTTCGATTCAAATAAACCAAAGGGTAATTTTGTCATTTTGAAAAAAAACGTTGACTTTGACCGTTGACTAACGGTCAAAGTGGGCAGAAGGACCTGAGAGTCTATTATTGAAAAGTTAGGGACTAATTGATACAATTTTAGAAACAGAGAGACTCCAAATCTATTAGGTCAAACCTCAGGGACTCAATAGTAATTAACCCTTAATTTAATTCTAGAAAACATAAATTATTATTTACAGTTGATTTAATAAAAAAAATAAATCAAATCTTCTTCCCGTAGATATCATCATCTAATTTTTTTTTTTCATTTTTATTAAAATTAGAATATGGCTTTAATATAAATACTTCATACTTAGAGGACTAAAATGAAATTTAAAAGAACTAAATCATAACTTTTCCAATTAAACTAACAGAAAAATGGAAAAAACCTGAAAACAAATTATATAAAACAACTAACGGAAAAATGAAAGGAAAATTAACGAAAGTGCCTAAAAGCAAATTATATAAAACTTTTGAGAGCAAATTATATAAAACTTTTGAGAACCCATCGGCAATTTTAACAAACATGAATGACCAACTAACAAATTATAGAAATTTGGAGAATCCCAGAGTAATTTTGCCTAAATGAGAGCGTACCTAGTTATTTACTAAAATCACCTCTTCATTTATTTTAGTATTTTTTACATTTTCTATTATTTTTATCATCAAGGCTAAATTTTAGGTAAGTAACATTTAATCCGCTGTCTCCACCTGATTGCAAGAAAATCAAAATGGGTATCAGAATTCAGAAACAAAGGATCAGGGACGGGAAAAGGGTTGCTCCTTTTCTTCATCCAGGTTTTATACAACTTGCATGCGCCATGTGTTGCAGCAGGCTAATAATATTTTCACCAGACCTAAATAAACCTTTCTAGGCACCATGCCACCTCTCCCACTGATACTTCCCTCCCATAATAAATATTGACACTGGGTGTATCCTAAAATTTTTAAAACTAATATTATCAGGCCAAATGTGGCTAAAACCCCAAAAATCTCATTTTATATGATCAACAATTCAATATCCGTTGCTAGTATAACCCATTCGAGCACGAATACTGTGGTGACTGTAAATGGAATTTCCATAATCAACCGGCTTAATCTCCACAGCGTCACGTTTCCCATCTTGTTCTTGAACTGCACCGAACACAATCTCCTTAGTTTTTTCATGGTTCTGTTCATAGTAAGTGTGTGGGGCTGTAGATTGGTACCGGTGGTGATGCTGCTGTTTCTGCTGCTGCTGTAAATCATCATCCCATCCACTGTAGAAAGCACGACCTTGCCTCCATTGATGCATTTTTTCTGCATCCTTAGACATGAAGGCGTAGGTTTTCCTCGGTGTTGGTGTTCTTGTTTCAAGAGGAGGCGGCGGCAGCTCATCTTCATCAGGTATCACATAGCTGTCCTGCACAGGCCAAGGGTTGGAATGCTTCTGTTGCTGGTTCTGGTATTGATAGCTTAGTGGCTTCCTTTTTTGACCAGGAATAATTCCTCCCAGAATTTCAAGGACAGATGCTGAAGCATTGACAAAAAGCTTCCCAAGTGATGCAAATAACCCTTCTTCCAGTTTCTCCTGCTCATCCTCGGTGGGAATTAGAGATCGCCTGACAGATTTAAGAGGCTTCTGATATTGACTTCCTTCGTTGCTGATTGCTTCCTGATCATCCAGAGGATGGAAAATAAAAGAGCATTTGCATTGTTAGATTTGACTGGTAGAGCACGCTAAAACTTGAATATGCAGCAGCTAGGCATTTTTTCCATAATTCCTAGTAGTATATCGGCCTTGACTTATGTCATATGTGAGCTGCCATTGCAACTATGCAATGCATAAAACAGCATGCCTGTTGAACGGTATTGTTCAAAAATGCATAAAAAATGAAATCACAAGTTGAACTAATTTAATGATAAAATGCAAGCGCAAGTATCTAAATTCCACACTGGTGACCATCCCAAACGCCATGAAATTGCTGACCAATAATCAGTGATTGATGAAGAAGAGGAACACTTACATTCTGAGAGGAAACAATTCTTCCCACTCTTCGCTGCAGTAAAGCCAGCATGTAACCAAAGAAACCAGCTGCTACTAGTACTGCAATTCCTGCAACCACAAAACAATTATCTAAAATTCCCACAGTAATAGGCCAACCTATAAGATTAGTTTGCAATAGAAACACCCAATTACCAAAGGGAAAGCCGGATCCATATTGATAAGCACAGTCATCAAAATGGAGTTGGATCTCTCTAATAGCTTTGTTTCCTCTGTCTATAACAAGAAGAGAGCAACTGCTTCCAATGTAAACAACATCAAAATCATTAGAAAACTTTGCATCTTCACTAGCTCCATCTACATGGCCCCCTCCACGACTCCATTTCCCTCCAGCAATTGTTGTCACCCCTGCAAGAAGATTTTAATATCAACACAAGTTCCAAACTTTGACAACCAACCGAAACTTCAGTTTATGACTCATAAAAACTAAACAATTAGAGAGAGATAGACCCAACTCTAAAATTACACTTAACTGAAGTTAGATATTCCATACAATACAAAAAACACTTACCCGTATCACTTATCTTCCTGATTGCCATGTTCATGGTGTCTGCAATGTAAATATTCCCTCTGTCATCCACTGTAATGCCCTTTGGATGATTCATTCTTGCCTCTCTGAGCTTCCCATCCACATGTCCAGAGTATCCTTCAGGTGATCCAGCAACCAATCTAGGTCTGCTGTCTACAGGAAAATTTAAATAGATATCATTACAAACTCATGTGCAGGGAGTGTGCTCTCAAAACCAATGAACTAAAAAAAAAAGCATGCATGAATAACATGTGTTTGTTAGAGGTATGCAGTAAACTACTAGTTTTGAAGACTAAATGCTAAACTATTAAAAAAAAGAAAAAACTATTATCAGGAGGAATGCCAGCTATGCCTGCAAAGATTATGCAATATTGTGTATCATTACCATTTGAGGGATTCCCTAGAACATGGATCCAATTTCCATGTGGAAAATTGGATGCTCTAAAACCATCTCTACTTGTATTGATATAGCACTTGAAGTGCCAGAAGGCGAATCCAACATTTTTTAATTACCCCAAGCAGAGTACTGATATTTATATATTCCAAAGGGTCATTATTTGGATCCAATCTTCTCATGACCAAATAAAATACACCAGAAAGCATATTTGATTACATGAAGAGACCACACACATGAGATAAGCTCCTAAAAGGTATGGAAACAAACAATATTTTAATTGTCAGATTCATTGTTTGGATCTCATCTCCCTAAAAGCAACAATAGCATAATTTAAAATTAAATACATATTTTATCTAATGCTTACCACTTGATACAACTGGCTCCAAATATAAAACTGCATGAATTCATAGACAACTTAAGTCCCTTGAGTCAACATTTTAAGTATAAAATCCTATGAAAGCTAACTCAAATTATTATGTCAAGAATGTTCTTATCATACCTAATTACTAACCTGCGCATTCTAGTAGAAGTAAGCTCAAGTTGTTACTGCCTTCATGGTTTTATAAAAGTTCAAGCTTATTGTGATCTAATACAAACCAAGTAAACCCAATAAACTTTTGACTGGTGGATGTTTGGTAGAGTCAAGAAGTTGACAGATGATACAAAATACATGACAGTGCCACACAAAACTAGAACTCTAGATATTTATTCAACAAACGCCAATCAACACTGCTTAAGCAATTGCTAAAACCCACTTACATAGAGACAGGGAAGAAGATATCCTGTAAATGTTACTGTTAGCAGAATCCAGAATTAAAAGCTCTCCATTGGGCAACACTTCCACAGAGTAAGGTTCAACCCCAAGTTTGCTTCCATCAAAAACAGTCTCAACCGTGTACCCACTCTCAAACTTCATCATCGGACGCCCATTTATCGCTACACACGCCAATTTCATAAACAACATATCATAATTAAATACCGATGCGGATAGAACATGAAATAGCTAAAAACCATGAAACAATAACATTAGAAAAGAAAAAGAAAGAAAGAAAAAAACAGATGATGTGGGTAACTGAATCAGAGATCTAAACCTGTGTTAGTTGTTGCTTTGAGAGACCATAACCATTTCATGAAAGCGGAAACTGCATTTGAGAAGAACCCACTAACAATCTCTGTAAAAGGAAGAATCGAGCTACAGTCAATCAAACAGAGAACAGATCAAGGAAAAGTATATTGAAAACTTATACCCAAGAACTCACTAGCAGGTGAAGCAGTAATGGGAGCTGAAGCTACACCACCAGTGAACAGCAACATCATAACAAACAAGACTAGCACATTTCTGCCCATTACACCCATTGCTTCAACACTGAACAAAACCCCAAAAGAAAGACAAAAAAGATTCAAGCACTGGGCATTTGCAAGAAACCCTATTTCTTATTAGGGTATAAGCCAAAAAGTGAAACTGATATAAAATGAGACTAAAGAAAAGATTCTCAAAAAACAGTGTTTCTTTATCTCCAACCCAAAAGGAAAAAAAAAAAAAAAAGGTAATGGCTTTGAAGTTTGAAGTAAGCGAGGAAGAAGAAGGGAGTGAGAAGGCGGTGAGCAGTGCAGAGGAGAGTAGAGTATGGAAGATGGGGAAAGGTGAAAAAGACAAAGAAAAGAAACAGCAAAAAGCAAAGGAGGTCAGTGGCAGAGTGCAGAGGAAGAGCTAAAGAGAGAGAATCATATCATATGTAATTTAATTTAAATTTGTAATTTTTATTTTTATTTGGGCATTAATTGTAAAGTAAAAAATCACAAGTTGAGCAGCCTTAATACATTTATTCCTCAATCCTCACCTATATTCTCGCTGTATACTTCATGCACCTCTGCTCTTTAATGACCTATTTTTTCATTTCCACCTATTCTTTTTATTTGTTTGTCTCCTATTATTGATTCTTCTAATAATTTTTTGTTGTATAAATTATTAAAAATAAGACCAATCAATCTTCTATTTCTATATGTACATATTTAGATTACATTATTTTTAATTTTTTGGCATTTCACATATACTAGCAAACAATTTATCTAACCAAAAATTATTATTCCATTGGTAAGATTTTAATATATATATTCATGAAATATTTTATCATAAAATTAACATAATAATTTATAGCTGACATTATAGAATTTATGCTAAAATAATAATATTAGCGAAATTTAAATGAATAAATCATAATTTTTTCTTTTTCTATTACAACATTAATTATTATTGATTATAATTTTTTAAAAAAATAATCTAATATAAAAAAAATTATTAGTTGTTGAGAATTTAAGCACAAAAAACCATTACTCAATTTTCAGTTAATTTCGTATAACTAATATGAATCTCCATGACATTAGTCTCTAATCTCTACCTGTAATTAGTAATTAGAGAAATAAGAGGTGAAGTTGGAAAGTTGATACATAAAGAGGTAGGTAGTCACATGTGTGAGATAGGGCGAAAGGGTTAATTTGAACTGACATTTTTCTTTTTGCCAAAAACTTGAATTGACATTTATAATTATAGAAGAGAGCATGATTTAATACCTAATATAAAGGAAGAAAGGATTTAGGCTTTCATAAACTTAATTATAAATAACATGAATTTTTTATTTTTTTAGGAAAATTTGGAGTTAGTTAATTGTAGGAAAAAATAAAGAGGAAAGAAAGGGAGTGGTCCCAAATTTTAAAGGGTATCCTGTGGGGTTTGTACCTAGGGAAGGGGAATTATTTATTAAAGCAGAAAATATGAGGAGGGGAAGCTAATATGGGCTGATTGTCCAGCCTGCCTTCACCTCTAAATTGGCCCACTCTTGACAAATGGTCTTGGCTGTCTGGGCCTTTTATTTTGTGGTCAGTATTGTGTTGACCCTCTCTCCCACAAAGCCGAACCAAATTGAGAATTCACAAAGAATAATGCTGCCCTTTCAATATTTATAGAGACCATCACTATATAAATAAAAAGCAAATCTTATAGTACTCAGTAGGACACATAAGAAATTGTAGATACAACCAAATTACAAAACAAGAGAGGTGGGAGAAATTTGATTTTTCTGGGATTGAAAGGGCTTATAATTTGGACAGTAGCCATTTGGTTTCCAACCAAAACGACAAACCAAAGGAATTGAGCTTCAAAGAATATAAATGTATGCATTATGCAAGCAACAACACACGCCTTTACGTGAGTAGAAAACAAAAGGGCCTTACAGAAAGGATGAATGATGCCATGAAATTCCATCTTCCAAGAAAGATACAGAAAAATAAAATTGTTGGTTGATGAAGGGAGAAATGAATAATGAGAAAATAATGGGTTTTAGTTTTAGGTGAATGAAAACAAAAGGCTAAGATCATCATTTGAATTATCAGTTGACCCCACTTCTATATCCTTATCCCTACTCAAAATTCACCAAATTCTTCTGTACCATTCATCATGGATCCTACCTTTTTTAGCCTAATATATAATTGCATTTTTCTATTAACTTGTTAAAAGCCAGTTAATAAAAAATCAGTCAGCTACCTGTTAAAAGCCTCCAATTATGGCACAACTGGGTCAGCTATTGGTGATATATAGTTACGGCACAATTATATGGGGTATGATATATTGATGTTTCAATGAAATTGGGGCATTGGTAAATAAGAGTCCAATGATGAATCTTCTGAAAATATTAATGACCACATAGATGTTCTAAGTTTTCTTATCATCTTGTAATTGTTCACAGTAGCTTTGCTTTGTGAAAAAAGCCTTTAGGATGATAAGAAATAAGGATTTGGGTAAAAATTTGAGCTCGTGAGTGCTCAGAGTAAACTGAAAGATGAGGGAGCAATTAGTGTAGATCCTCAACAATGGAAATGTAAAATATCATACCTTACAAAGAACTTCAAGTTTTCTTCTTCCCGGTTCGAGGAAAAACTCAATTGATAGCTTACATCTCTTCCCTTTGGGTTTCGGATCTTCTAAACCTACCATACCTCACACCTTCTATTTATGATCCGTTTTGGTCGGTCACCGTTCAATGACCAATCGCCTAGAGAGAACAACATTTAAAAAGTCCTGAAATTGACTACACCAAGCTCCATTGCTAGAACATAGATACTGGGTATTGAGCTTGTATTGGCACTTGCCAGTTGCTTGTATTTGAAGATCAAATTAAGTGTATCATCACAATAAATGTACAAAGTACATGTTAATGGTGCCTCCTAATCTGTGGACAGAGACAATAAAAAAAATGTGGGGAAAAAATTTGTAGTGTATGCACTTATCTCTTCAACAATATACAAGAAAAAGAATCGCTAATTTCTGCCTGCCTCGTATATCAACCCAAACTGCAAGCCAAATTCAAGAACCGGATTTGCAAGCCAAAAGCTTTCGCCAAGAATCAAACCAAGTTGCTGCTAACAGTTTGATTCATCAGTGGAAAGCCATTGAATCTAACGCCTCGTCAGTTGATTGTACCAGTTTACTCAAACAGCACTCTCAAAAGAAACTAAACTTTGTTCAATATACTTCGGCTTTGGGCAAGAAGTAATTGCAAGGCCTTGAAGTAATTTCACAACATCAGAAGCATCATCAAGATAATATTTAGCCTTGCTTGGCTTCCGCCCCACAGTGCATGCGAAGATCTCTGGAGATGTAGGCAAAGACAGACCAGATATTGAGTTTAATATACTTTCAAACATGTCCTCATCAGATTTATCATCACCGATGCACAGCACAAAATCCGGAGGATTCCCATCATTAACCATACTCGAAAGAACCTTTTCAGCAACTATTCCTTTGCTTATTCCCTGCATGTCAAAGATATAAGTCAGTGCATGCCACAGAATGGGAGAGAAAGATGGAGATGCTCGAGTAGAGAAACTAGATTATATGGGCAGCCATACCTGTGGCTTAACTTCAACAATATGTTGTCCGCGTTTGACAACAGCTGGTTCATTTGCAAGGACACTTTCTAGATGATCCAACAATTCTTTGGCTTGACAAGATCCAAAGTCTGGATCAGCATCTTGATGGTGCCATACCAAAGCGCTTTCTTTAACCTCTATACAAGAGCCATCGGTTGTCTCTGTATACAATCTCATTACAGGTTCGACAACCTCTTTCCAATCAAGATTGTCAGCAACAGAATTGGTTATCCACTCAGAGTTCTTATTACACCTGCAAAGAAACATAAGCAACAAATTACGTTGGCATTCTATGATTATTTCATACATAACTTGAGTTTAGACCAAATTATTCAAATACCTCATAAAGTATCCATGTTCAGCAGCTATCCCCAATCTCTCACAAGGCTCAAGCCATTCACTCAACGAACTTCTAGCTCTCCCACTAACGATAAACACAGTATTTTTAGGATCACCAGAGAGAGATCTCAGAACAGAGATGACTTCAGGGCTGGGATTTTTAACAATAGAAGTTTGTGGAACTACTGTTCCATCATAGTCCAGAAAAATTGCTCTTCGACTTGTCCTTTTATATGCCGAGACAATGTGATCAATAGATAACCTTCTAAAGCTAGGAGAAAGAGACACAACTCTGAATCCTAGGCCAAAGCCAATTCCCCAACACCTTTTATTATAATGATCTTGGCAAGCTCTCTCCAAATCCTGCATAAAACTCCGGGACCAATAAGATACATCGTGAGTGCTAACATAACGATAGTGCTTCTCATGTCTCAATTGCTTCTCAGATTCACGCATTGTGATGGCCGAGTTTAAGGCATCAGCCACAGCATCAATGTCCCAAGGGTTCACCCTAATTGCTCCACTTAAAGAAGGTGAGCAACCGATGAACTCAGACACAACAAGCATACTTGTCCGAGGAGAATCTGACTTTATGCCCATGGCTTCATCCATATATAGGGTTCCCTGCCTACAAACAATATATTTGTAAGGAACCAAATTCATTCCATCCCTTACTGCATTCACTATGCAACATTCTGCTAAAGCATAGTAGGCAGTCTTCTCATAGCGAGGAACAGGACGGTCAATCAGAACCACTGGCTCGTATTCCGGTGAACCATAAACATCATTGATCCTTTTAGCAGTTAGATATGTCTCCCTTTTTGCTTCTTGAACATCCTTCCCTGATCCCCTTGCAGGATTCATTATCTGAACCAGAACCACTTTCCCTTGCAAATCAGGACGCTGCTGCAAGAGTTGTTCCATTGCTAATAATTTAAGACTGACTCCCTTGAAGATGTCCATGTCATCAATACCAAGAATCATTTTTTTCCCACTGAACCGCTTTTGAATTTCCTGGACTTTAGCAGATGTGGGCGGAATATTCATGACTGATTCAAGTCGACCCATATGAATACCTACAGGCAATATTTTGATGTATACTGTACGACCAAAGTAATCAAGTCCGATGTGCCCCCTCTTAGATTCATAATCCAAGCCAAGCATTCTACTACAACATGATAGAAAGTGTCTAGCATAGTCAAATGTATGAAAACCAATTAGATCACAGTTCAGAAGCCCCCTCAAAATTTCATCTCTGACAGGCAAAGTCCGGTATATTTCTGATGAAGGAAATGGACTGTGAAGAAATAATCCAAGCTTGACTCGATTGTAGCCTTTCCTCAAATAGGTTGGCAGAAGCATTAAGTGATAGTCATGAACCCAGACATAATCTTCCTCTGGATTAAGTATTTCCCTGACCTTTTCGGCAAACAATTTATTGGCGGTAACATAGGCCTGCCAAAGAACACGGTCAAAGCGATCGCCATGGTCTGGGCACATAGGTAGCATGTAGTGAAAAATAGGCCACAATTGCTGTTTACAAAATCCAAGGTAAAACTTCTTATGTAAATCTTGGGGTAGAAATGTAGGAACACAGTTAAAATCCTCCAGTAGTTTTTGGGAAACTTCTTCCTGTTCGCTAGCATCTACATCAGCCTTCAGAGACCCCACATAAATAACCTCAGTTTCGGGAGAAAAACCATCCTTTAGTTGTAAGAGAAGTGAATCTTCATCCCAACTAAAGCACCACTTGGCATTTAGATCCTTCTTAGCGTGCAAGGGTAACATATTTGCCACTATAATTTTACGCTCACAATAAGTAGACGAACTAACATCTGAATCACCATCATCACAGCCGTAACCATCCACATCAGATATAATTCCGGGAACAGTCATGACCCTGGGAAGAGACCTAGGAGTCTGGGGAATATCCAACAAGTTCCCAGAGGCCAAGTCCAAAAAATTCATATATGACCGTGACACCATCACTCATCAAGATTAACCAATTCCCAATAACTAGTAGATATAGCCCAGGAAATCAGAGACCTGCAGCAGAAAGATTAAAAATTGCATTTCAATATAAAATCTAACCAATATACAAAATTAATTTTTCTTAACCATTTAATCGAGATCATTCAAATAACCCCAAAAACATGAAATAAAGCAAAAATTGCAGTCTGTAATCTTTCTAGTTAAATTTCTTGAACATGCAGTAAAATATAGAAATGCACCATGATCATAGCAAGAGTCCAACAAGAAAAGAAACACAAAGGAGGAAGACAACTAAAATACACAACACACCTGTTTGTTATACTCAGCTGAAACATCAATGGCACTAGCACTTGAGAGCGATCAACCAACAAGGAAAGTATGCATGTACCAGAACATAACTTTAGATGATTGTGCCAATAGATAGGTGACAACAATGGCAAACCAATCCCAACACAAATCACAACTATGAAAAAAGCGAAATGATGAAAAATAACTATAGTCTTGGCAGCATACATGATGGTTGTAACGATTTGTTCAGAGTTGTAGGTAGTTCTGCAATGGTGGTTCTGAATCGATGGTATATGTCGTGATTAAAAAAAAAAAAAAGAGTAACCAATGCCGGAATCAATCTAATCTTTGCTCACTTGAGAAAACATTCTAAAAAACAGAAATTGACGTTTCCTAATAAAGCCATGTTTATCAAATTACCTTACTCTGATATCATTATTCTGTGGGGAAAATGGAAACAAAAAAAGGGCTCAATCTTTGAGATCATAGTGAAAAAAGTTTTATTTCAAATCTCAAAGCTTCTAGTTTTCTTTTCGTTTACCTTTTAAACTTTTAATCCCAGAAGTTCCATTCACTTTTTGAAGTTGTATCAACATATTTGGCAAAGAAAATCTTAATTTACATTAGAACACTTTTTTTTTTCTTACTTTTCATTTTGTTTACAGTGCTTAAATTAGATTACAATGAACAGAACCTTGTACTTCCATAACAAATACTACCAAGTATCTATAAGCCAAAATATCACAAATATACGCCAATTAAAAATTATACCTCGAGATTCACAGCCTACTTTCACACAATACATCTGAATTATTGTTATAATTGATAATAGTTTATCTTATATATGGACACAAAGAGCATACTGCGTATACAATATAAACGAATAAAAGTCTAAGACAAATTTTAAAAAACATGTTATCGAAGAAAAACAAGAACAACTCAAAATAAATAAACTAAAATATGATGCAGCGTCATTTTCTAGGCAACCAAACAGAAAATGGGCATAAAAATAAAAGAAAAAAAATTAGCAGGACGCCAGCAGTGAATCAAATGATAAGGTCCAACGGTCGAAATTCGAAAGCTCACCTCAATAATAATTATCCGGCGACTGATAAGGCGTTGTCAGTTGAGAATCCGGTGACTTTGGCGTGTCAAACAGGTATAAAAAATAAGATTTAAAGGGAAAAAAAAAACGGAAAGAAAGTTGTTAAATAGAAAGGGAATGGAAGCTGTGTTGGAGTTTCAATAGAGAAAAAGAGAGAGAAATAATAATGGATTTAATGGAAATGAGAAAGAAAGATGAGAATGTGGGAAAAGGAGATGTATATATATATATATTGAGACGTCTTCGTGTTTGGATATAGATAAAGTCGACTCAACTATCCGTAACTACCAACTCTAGTTACTTTTTAACTCTGGTTTTCGTTTCGGATCACATTTCCGGTTTTCGACTTCTTCCTCCATTTACCATACTACCCCTCTAGTCTTCATTTTTCTTTCTTTTTTTAACATAATTTTGCTTTCCCTTTAATTATTCGTGTATGTATGGCAAATAATTTTCATACAAAAATTAATTTTATCAATTGATGCTTTTATTTTTTAGAATAGTATATCAAACTTATTTAATTCATTTTTAGAACAAATATATAACAAAATTATTTAATTAATTAAAGTAATCGTATTGATTCATATTTTAATAATAAATGCACTAACTCACTCTGATTAAAATATAATTTTTTTTTTATTTTGAATGTTTCAAAATATAACACTATTTTTATATTTATACTATCTCATAAGAAATAAACTTATAATATTGTGAAATGGGAAGAGTAAAAATTAAGGTTTTCGATCTTAAAAAAAAGTACATTTAATTACTATATGAAAAATCGAAATCTAATTATGCAAGAAGAAGAATTAGACCAATGAAAAAATAATACACTTACAAATATATGAAGTGAGAAGGTAATTTTTTTTTTTTTACTCGAACCCCAAATTTTAAGCTGAAAAATAGCCATGTTTTACAAATTATTTATACCAGAAACTCTATTTACACGGTTATAACTTAATTATAATAGGAACAATAATATTTTAATGATAATTACTTAATAATAATTTATATTGTATTATTTTAAAATTAAATATTTCATTTATTAAAATGGACAATAGCTTCAAAAGGTTTTCAACTTTTTCCGAAAGGATATGGAAAAAGATTGGTTAAAATCTAAGACATAGGGAACTTCCTTCCATTTTCAATCCACTTTGACTTTACAAATTTTGTAGTCATTATTTGACTTTTTAATCTTCTTCCACGTTGGATTATAATCTCTAACAAGTTTCACAATATATATAAACCTTGAATTACTTAGCAAATGTCTCATCTTTCACTTTCACTTAAAACTATATTTATTATATTAAAAATATAAAATTTATTTATTAAAAGATCGTATGTTTTTCATTTAAATATTTGTATAATTTTTAAAATTTTATTATTTATTAATATTTCAAGATTACAAAAATAAATTAACACCTAATTTTGTTATAATATAGAAAAAAAACAAAACACTTACTATAGGTAAAAAATAAATGGAAGGTAGAACACTTTAAAGTATTTTTTCAATGAATAAACATTAAATCAAATATTTTGTATTAAAATTTTTTAATAAATAAAATATAACAAAAAAAATCTAACGTATATAGAACTAATTATATAAGAACTAAATTAAAATACCTATTTATAAAATTGAAAATACCATAAAAATTAAAACATGAAGAATAATAATATTTGGAATATATATGGATCTAAAACAAAAAGAAAGAAGCAGAGAATAAAATATATCCAAAATAAAATCACCTTATCAAGAAAAGAGCTTGAAAGTAGGCTATAGGATAAAGAAGCACCTTAAAATTTGTTGGTGGGTCTTAATTGACAAAAACACAATTGGAGGATGGCATTGTCATTTGAAATGAAGCTTATCAATGTCAAATTAGCAAGAAAAATCACTTACATGGACCCATAATTTTATTTTTTTTCTTAAAAAAATAATAATAAACGTAGGAGTACACGATTTCAAAGGTCAATATAGGCTGGTCTTATGACTAAAATCACGTGAGAATAAAAAGAACAGAAAGAAGATAAGATAAGAGGTGATTTTGAAATTATGAATAAAAAAAAATTATCTTCCTCCACTAAAACTACTCCTTCTTTTCTTTATTTATACCCCCATTATATAAAACTTAGGTCAAATGTAGAGTTTAGGCCTTTCATACCAATGGATGCAATGCAATGCAAACTCCAACCTACCACTAGTGGAATGTCTTTTTTTTTAACGATGTTTATTTTTCCTTTATTTTCATATTATATATATTTTTTTTTGGCAAAACAACACTTTACGTTTCGTATTTTGAATTATTGTATCCAATTAATTAAGCAGTCCACCATCTCCTCGTGGGATAATATATTATTGTTTTCGTACATTATAACTACTTATTGTAAAAGAAATAATGAAAGATATAAAAAAAAGAAATTAAACATTTATTAACTAAAATCCAATAATAAATGAGACCCTCAATTAAAAAGAATCACAAATAAAACGAACGTAAAAAACATATACTAATGGTAGTAACAAACAATGGCTAAAAAAATCAAGAATAACAGTGATAGTCAATTTGGTCAGTGTGTAGAAAATTGACTTTCGCTTACGAGGAATAGCAAAGCCCCAAACATAAAACCACCACACATTGCCCAATACGTGAAAGTCAGTTAGCGGAGATAAGGGAGTCCAGTCTCTAATGTCTTTGCCTGCCTCAATAAAAGTTAAATAGTATTAGAATAATGGAAGTAATTTGTTTTTAATATAAAGCAGATTAATAATGAAGATTAGCCTAAATTAAATTCCATTAGTGTAAATTGAATTGGAGAACTTCGTTTTGCAACATTTGTAATAAGTCTGAATAACTAACACACCGTACATGACAAAATTATTAATTTTTTTACTGCATATAAATAAATCAATGATTATTAATATGCTCCCAAAATAACAATTTCATATTTAAATTATTTTTCTAGAATATAAAATTAATTATTTGTCAGCGTAAATTGGCATTTCATGCTAAATAAACTAATATTTATTATATATTAATCACGGTAAATTAACCTCAACAAGTATTCACTTTATTCATGAATATACTTATACATACAATTTTTTAATTTGAAAATGGAAAATTAAAAAAATATTTCTTCATGTCAACTTAATCTCTTTAAGCGTATGCACTGTTTTTTAAATTAACTAGTATGTTTATAAATAAAAACATAAAAATATTACCTTTGAATTTTGAGCTCTCTCGTTAAAAAAAAAAATTAATTCCAATAAAAATTTCAAGAAGATTATTGTTTCATTAGCTTATTTTAATTTTCAAATATAATATCTAGAAATAAAGTATGATAATTTTATTTAAATATTAATTATTTTGATAATTGTGATATGTTTTTAAAGTTTATTTCAATAATCGTACAAGAATAATGGGCTAAGTAAAATGAAATAAACTAATAAAAAGAAGTAAAACGAAAATTAAAAAAAAAACAATTTAATAAAAAACAAGTTTGACTCATGGAATTCGACCCGGACATCACGGTTCCCTGACCCAAAGTACGAAACTACGAATCACTGCCTAGCTGGCAATTGGATAAGTATTAGAAAAGGGCATATAGCTAAATGGTGATATATATTTTTACATAAAAATAAAACTAAATATATATTACGTCACACCCCAGGATTTTAAGAGCTGTTGGTCGCATTCCAACTTTCTCTTTCTGACAATTTCGTACCAAACTTCAATAAACATATTTAACGGAATGTGTATTTCACATATACTGAAGGTGCGTGAACAATTTATAACCCTTTACAAAAAGAAAACTAATCACTTTTTTCTTCTTCTCCTTTGTTTCTTCATCTGCAGAAAATACAAGGTGTTTTTCTTCTGTTTTGTTTAATATTATAGACGGGCATTCCCAATTAGTCATATACACAAAATTAATTTCAACCACACAGAAATTTATTTCAACTTATACGCAACTCATCTTGAAGGCTTCCCGATTTTCTTTCTAAGTTACTTACCTTTTTACACATTTTAATTTTGCCTTTTTGGTAACTAGATCTATAATGTTTTCCCCTCAACTTTTCAGATCCTTCTCCTTCAATGGCTGCGGTTTTGTACAGTGAATCTCATACGATGGCACCACTGGATGTCATCATTTGAATCCAGATAATGTAAACCAGAAAAAAAAAAAAAAAGAGGTAAATGGGGGGAGGGGGGTTTGGGTTTTAAACTAAAAACTGATTATGTTCTTCTTTCCCATTTGTATAGTTGTGTTTGATGATTATTAACTCTACTAGTATATTGAGGGGGCTAACATAGAAAATGATTAAGCTCAATAATGGGTTTAGCCACGGATATTTTAAAAGTTATATAAAATGTAATTATTTATTGTAAAAAATTATAAAATGTAATAAAATCGTTAATTATCCAAAGTATTGCTTTTTTTTTAAGAGGTTATATATCAATTTCTCACAAATATAAGATTTTTGCTATTGATTTTGTTTGAACTTTCAAAAGCCTATGGAAAATGAAATTACAAAATCCTCCTATTTTAATTTATTTCATGCGTTTATTCTCGAATCTAACCTTTATTTTGATCATAAAAAACCCGTGTAAATAGATTTCGGATCTCACATACAAATCATCATAAATACAACATTAATATTCCTCTCTGGCACTAACTTGTAACTAATGGTTTGGAGATAATAAAACCCAAATAGAATATGAATAAAAACGTGTCTATATATATTAAACTAATCCATTTTCCAAAGAATACCATAATTGACTTGGCCTACCAGAGTATAATTCATTAAGTGTTGCTAATATTTTATTTCCTGTAAATATATATCATGTGATAATCTTAAATAATTTTTTTTTTAATCCAACAGATAGATTTAATCCATGGAGTGACACACTCTTATCAACACGTTAGGTAAAAATTTAAATTTGTGATCAATAAGTCAAAATACAAAGCACTAACCACTAGATTAAATCTTCAACTAAAAAAAATTATAATTATTAAAATAAACAACAACTGTATTATTAAAATATTAATTAATTTATATCATGAAATTAAGTGATTATTTCCTCAATTAAAATTAATAATAATAAACAACAATGCAATATCTAAGAATTAGTGAAATTAACATTATGATGGTCTAAAATGGTCATGTAAAATCTTATTTTTTGAAATTAAATATGTAATTTTAAAATCATATTAAATTAATCAATTTATAAAAGGTAATTCAATTTACAAAAATGTAATTTATTTAGTATTATATTATGTTAGTCTTTAGTATTATATTATGTTAATAGGAATAAAGTTAAACTGTAAAAATATAAAAGGAAAAATTATATAAAAAATTGAATCGGCATTGTAATTAATTAAAAAAAAAAGGTAAATGTTATTTTTAGTTTATATAGGAAAATTGTTCGTATTATAGACTTGTCAAAAGTATATATATATTCGTACTATAGAAGTAATTTGGTTTGTGATTTGTTTTCACACTAATTAACTCATTAAAATGTCCGTAATCCATTACCAGTGGAGGACAGGAGAGGAGATATTAAAATAATAAATCATACTTACATTTATATGATATAATTACGATTTTGTTAATATATTTTAAAATTGAATTATTTTTATCCTTATTTTGTGGTTCTATTATATTATTTTGTAATTCCATTAGTTTTTCTGTTAAATCTCGTTAGAACTCTTCAACTAGCTGCGATTTTTGGTTACTGATAAATTCAAAGAACGACAAAAATTATTAAAATATGTTTGATTTAAATTGTTTCTTCTATTAATTAAATATAATATTAATTTTGATTGAAATAACATTTATTTTGCTAAAAAAATTTAAAAATACTTTGGTGATCTTAGAATTTCAGCCATTGAATTAGTGTCGAATTGTCTAAATAAGTATGCAAAAAGAAAATTCTCAGCAAAAGGAATTGGATAATACGTTTGGTTGCAGTAAATGGTTAACGAAAGAGGCCGAAATAAAAATAAAAAATAAAAATATTCTAGCGGAGGAAGTACAAAATTTTATATAACAAAACTAAAACATAGCAACAAAATAAAACATTTTCCAAAATATGAGAATAAAATAATAAAACAAAGACAAATCATATTTTTTCCCCTTATTTATATCCTTATTCAAATTTGTCTATAAGAAACTCAATTATAGAAATTTAAGATTTTTTTTTTTTTTATAAAGAGAGACATTTAATATATTTAGTTAGTTTATTACTTAATTTATTGAATAATTTATAGCAATTGCTTGGCAATTCTCAAAATGATGTGGGTTTAGAAAGGGGTTCATTAAAGAACGTACACACAAAAATTATAGAACTTAGCAAAGAATCATATTAAGCAAAATAATAATAATAAAAGGGTCATTTAGAGTTTTTTAGGATAAATAATAGTAAAAATGCCACTTCTAGAGTAAAAATTAATAATATTATATCGTAAAAAGTATGATAACAACAGTTTTACAAAACTAATAAATTAATTAATTTATACGTTATATTATGTTAATTATTTATATAAAGCTTGAATTATAATATGTAATTTTTTTTGCCGATAATTGATTTGAAAACAAGGAAGAAATAAAATTCATATAATAAATAAAATTTTTCATATCTGTTATCTGAAAACTACATCCAAAATAAAATATTATAATAATATATAATTTTCTTCAAAAAATATTCATAAAAAATTCTGTATTTTAAAAGTTCTCTTTTATTCTATACATATTTAAAATGTATATATATGCGTAAAGATTTGATTAAAAACATTGGTAGAATTTTTTTCCAAATTTAAATAAATTAAAATTTTTTTTGAAAGAAAAATTAATAAATCTGAATAAATTGTATACTTATCAAGTATATTTTATTTATTCTTTATTCTAATATAAATATAAGATAAAATGGTAACATTTTTATTTTTATAAATTTAATTAACATTTATCATTTTATTTTTTTAATTTATATATTTTTATTAAAAATTATTAAATTATATGACATTTAATATAATTTTTACAGTTTTTTTAGTATTCACATTACTATATAATTTATATTAATTCTAAAGACTAATGATATAATCAATAATGAATGATATCTAACTTATAAACCTTTAGAATAATTAGTATGTTAATTATAATATTTATTGAAATAATATTTAAATAGTATTCACATTACAGTTCTTTAATGCATTTTGTGTTTTATCTATTTCGATTGGTAACTCGAAATGTTTTTGTATGTAAATTAAATTTTTAAGTCACTGTGATAATTTTACATTAATGAAGTCTGATAGTGCGACATGTTCCTTCATTAAAATTTGATTACTAACTCTCATTTTTCGAGTTTCAGCTAGTTTTCGAAAAGACACAATTGCAAATAGTTTCAAATGTTATCTAATTTGAAGGACTAATATTTTAGTTATGTATTCCATTTTTATCTATTAATATATTGCCAATTTATTTAAGAAAATCATTATTCGAATAATTTTTTTGAAAGGTATAAGATAGATTGGTATGTATTGTTTTTTAAGAGAATATTGGTATGTATATTTGTAAATTGTTTTCTAGAATCAATTGATCCTAAAAAAAAATTGTAAATCGATAAGTATTGATAATACTTTCAAAAAGAACATTGGGCCTCGTACACTGGATGGAAAAGGACTTTTTAGAAACTAACGGGTCCTAAACCTAGGCCCAATCTTCTGACTGTGAATATTGAACAATTCCAATTCCCGAATTATCGGAGATTAAACTCACAACCGGTATTTAGGGAGCGGTTAAAGTGGTAAGACTCTTTTGACGTACTAAATTTAAATTCAACAATTCACATTATAAATATGATTAAAAAACAAAATCTCCCAACACCCTGCAATGGAAGCAATGCTTTAAAGTCAGTTGCAGATATTGTCCAAATGAATGCTTATTCGACTTATTTTCACTGGGTTTCAAACAATTTTAGCACTCTCTTGACTTATACACAAAATCAACGCTAAACACATAATTCAGAACAATTCCAACATATTAGTTTTTAACTAAAAGATCTATAATAAAATTTACCATTACTGCTTTGGTTTATTATTCACTATCACCTACTGCCAGCGCCATCATCACCCATGGAGACCACCAGACGACCGCGTGTGAGTCGGTGAGCAAAATTAGACATCAGAATCTTCGAAAATAGTGAACGAAGGTTATATTTTCAAAAGCCTTTCATTTCTTATAATTTTTTTAATAAAATCATATAGTTTAACATAATTTTTTTTCAAAGAGTGAAATTATTATTTTGGATATTTTTAAAACAACCATTTCATATTGATTTACGGGTTTGGTTGATATATGGTCCAGGCCAGGGATCCATTAACATATTGATGAAGATTAATTTATGTCCCAATAAAAACCTAACCAACTTGATTTCGTTTTAATTTTACAACCTCTATTTTAGCTTCTATTTTGAGGTTGTTTTAATGATAAAAAAAAAAAAAAGAAAAAAAAATGATTTTATTGACAAAAAAAGTCATTAATGCTTTATAGAATCAAAATATAAAAAATAAATTAAAAAAGTCCCTTTACGAAGAAATACATATACACATCTCTAACTTACGCGTGTTGACATTTAGTTTATGATAAGCTTATAAAAATTTAAAATCTATCAAGTTTTTCATTGTTATTTTCTAATAAGTTTATAAAACGTTTAATGAAAGTTTATAATACTCAAACTAGAGTAACTTTATCTCTAATACAATAGTTTTCTTTTACAATATTTTAAGAATATATATTTATTAAAATGAAATAAAAAAGATAAATAATTTTGGTTACATTCCCTATATTTTAAATACAAAGCCCATTTGCGGATTTACCTAACTCATCCATTTAAGGACACCCTCCAACCTTCCTTATCATTTATTAGAATCATACATTACATGGGTAGGAAGTAAGGAGTATCTATCGGATATGAGGCTGAGCAATGCTTATCCGGTTTTCAGGTTGAGTTAGACTTAATTTTGATATAGTATCAGAATTTATCTTGCTCACTTGGGATTCCTATAATGGGCATCTATTTGTAATAAGCTCTTTTATGTGGAGTCACAGTCATTGCTACACACCGGATAATTTGGGTGTAAGGAGAGTGTATTAGAATCTCACATTGGTAATGCAAGGAGGATCTATCAACATTATTTAGATCTCACTGTTGAAGCTTTTAATCAATTCTTTAAGAAATTGAAGAACATAATCATTGAATTCAATTAATTGTTTCTTACAACATTACAAATGCAATCTACTCGGTGAGTATAGATAGAAACATGATGTAGATTCACATATTCATCCCATAACACTTTGAGTTTAGTAAAAAGCTTATTAACAATAAGTTCTCCTTGCTTAAATATGTAAATTTCCAATCAAATCTCAATTAGAGAAATGTTCTCTCAAGTCTTTTCATATCTCAATAGTAGTTAGTATAAAGCCAAATGATACTTTGAGCAATAGTCGGATTAATTCATTATCCATGTTATTGCATCTTAACCACAAAGGATATTGAGCATTAGGTACTCAACCCATATTGTTAACTGCAATTTGTAACTCATATTCTTCTATTCCATTGTTGCTGGCTGGCCCCCGCGATTTAATGGCTAAGATTGCACGTGCTTTGGTCAAAATTGGATTATTCAAATCCTAAAGACTGAAATTAAATATTATTTAAAAAAATAATGTACTATCACCCTGGCTAATTATTTATAATAATATGCGTTACCTTTTCTTAGAGAAAATCCCAGAACTTCATTAGATAACAGTAGCATCATATATTTGGGGATTGAGGACAATTATCTAATAAAACTGAGTTATAATGGCTAAGAACAAGTGCCATTTTAGCTAGCTCATGTGCTAGTTTATATGCTTCTTTAAAAGCATGAACACACAAAAGCAAACATGTACACTGCGGCAACTGCAATGTTGTAGTTCTAAAAGAGTTCAAAGGCACCCTGAACTAGATGGAAAGCGACTTGGAGAAAAAGGATGGTGACAAAAGAAACCAATCAGAATTAGAACTAAGTGGCTAATAGAGTGAAAAAACAAAGGAACAATTAATAATATGCTTAACCTTAACAGTACCATTGTTCTTGTTTTTTCGTCTAATTAATAATTATTATTTTTTTCTTTTAAGACTTATAATACATTATACAACATCATGAGTGTCATCCTACTCATGTGACTGAAAATTGCTTTACAACAAATCAATTATAATAAAATCAATAATATTCGAATCAAGAACAAAAAGAGAGACAGAGTTTTGGGGTCGTACAGTATTTCATTAAATTTTTGTTCTTCTCTAAAAATTAATTTATGAATAAATGTCCACAAACATTGAATTTAATATATATTTTTGTCCATAACCTAAACAGATAAATGAAAACAAAACCTTCAAATAGACATAACAACTAAAATGCACTCAGAATCAGATAATTTAATGTTAAATTAATAGAAATAACTTGTATTGGATGGATGATTCCATATTTTTATATCTAGTAATGAGCAAAGTTTGAATTTTTATTAAGAAAATTATTTGCTGATAATTAAAAAATAATCAAAGTTTAGGTTTAGCAAATCAATCAAACCTCTGTGCTCATGTCTGTCTCACTAAATTTCTGATTTATTCAGAATTTCTGTTTTGCAAGTATTATTATTATATATACTTTTTAGTTTGGGACAGCTCTTTTGAACTAATCATCAGTCATCAGCTGTTTATAATGGAATAAACACTTTCTTTCTTAAAAAAAATAAATCTGGCCAATTGGGAATAAGACCAAAGTATGAATGGGTTAAATTAATGTTGCTTGGCTATATTCATTTATAAGAATAAGAATGGCTATAATTTATAGCTATTAGTCCTATTCCGATGGGGCTCGAAGCTTTGACTAATTACATTTTCTTCGAAATCTTCATTTACTAATTTTTTTCTCCTCTCCTCGTTCAACATAAACTATTTCTATGTAATCTCCCATTGTGTATTTTTTCACGGTGAAAAGAAAAAATTGACAAAAAATAATTTTTAAATAAAATGTGATTAGATGCTGATGTTTTGGACCGATTAAAAAACTATTATTTTTATAGCGTTAAAAAAGAGAATTCTCGAAATAAATTTTTAATGTTTAATTAAATATTTATAGGAAGATTAGCCTCGTTTTATAAAAAATATATAAAACATCTAATAACCATTCAAACAGTTTACGGCAAAACAAATTTTTAAGCTCTAAACTGCGTTTACTCAACTTGATGTGGAAATAGAGGGCTAATCAAGTGAGTAAAAAGTCAAATATTTGCACTATACAACAAAACGTTGGATTTGAAAAGAAAAGAAAGAGTAGGCTTTTATGGTATGATTTGCTTAGGCAATGGGCATTATAGGATTTGGAGAAAAGAGAACACTAATGAGGTTAATTTGGTTTAATAATAAAGTTGTCAAAGTAAGTAACTCATAATGCATTCAATTAAGGGAACATTTTGTCTATTTTTATGAATACAAAAGTGATTATAATATAATTACTACAATTAGAAAAACAATTTCATGTTAGGTAAACCTACTTATTAGAGTCCTTTGGCTCTTAGGCATGTGGGTCCTTTTATAATATATATCTTCTCATTCCTCAAGGATTGAGTCTGTGTGTATATATGTAGTTTTCACAATTCACTTCAATCATAGCATTCACCATTTTCACTAATCCCCATTTCTTATATTGGGTCCTAGTTATTTCATTATTTGTAATAATTACAAATTATAACATAAATTTATATTTAAAATTTACATCAAAATGTATAAACGTCATTTAATGTGGAGATATAGAAATTTAATTTGAGGACAAAATACAAGATTTCTGGTTTTTAATGACATTTAAATATGTTAAATGGACCAACAAACAATAATTTCAATTTTTTTTTTGTTGGATTAACTTGTTCTTATTCTCTTAAGGAATAAATTAGACATTAATTATAATCAAGTGATGATATTGATAAGACAACATCTTGACTAGGTACAAATTAGAAACTAATAATAAAATTGAACTCGTGAGATATATTATATAATTAATTAATTAAGAAATACAATTTTTTTTTGAAAATATTAAAAAATACAGTTAGATCAACTAATATACTATTATTTCAGTTTAGGCAAAAGACAATTAAGGGTTCAAATTTGTCTCTATGTATTATTGTCGCTTATTATGACTTTGATAGACCAATAATATAAATTAAAAAAAAAAAAAAAACTACTCAAGCTGAAGTGAACTGTCCAAATTATTGTCAATCAGTAAATAAATAAAAAAAATTATCTTTGTTAAAGTTAATTAAGAAGCCTATCAAATTAATTAGTCCTACTTACTACTTAGCAAGTTTAATTCCCTTAAAAATTAAGGAAAAAAAAAGTCCTACCAAGTTAGCTCCAAACCCAATAACATGCTTTTGCTTTGAAATTAATCTTATTACTCTGTAAAATAAATTAAGGGAAGAAGGATAATTAATTCTAATATATTTGATTACTCGATTATTAGTAAAATCTTGGGCTACAATTATTATAGCAATCCAAAAAGAAAGAAAATTTTCTAAAATACCAAGATTTTATTATAAGGCTAATGTATCAAAACTTAAGTTTCTAAGATGGTCTCAAAAAATATATATAAATATATACACAAGAGTTTGAGCACACAAAGAAACAAGAGAAGGAGATTAATGGTAAGCTTAATTTGGTTTGGGAATAAATGGGTATTAATTAATTTTTGATTAATTAGTTCTTCATCATCCTAAGTGCAAGTGCTTGAAGCTCACCCAAGTCAGTAGTAGTATTGTTGCATGCTCTTTTCTTTGCAAATGATTGGAAAGCAAATTGATCATCTCTCATATTTTGAAAATCTTGCATACCCATCATCATCGTCACCATCCCATCATAATTACTTATGTTTTGTTCTATGGATTCGACTGAACTCTGCGGAGAGATTGGACTCTGATGATTGTTGTCAATTGGAAATGATGATGCAACTCCATAAACATTATTATTATGATTATGATTTGCTTGCCATTGATTCTCCATATTATTACTATTATTGCGTGATGAATCCATCATATTCTGCGCCAGTTGAGCTTTCACTTGCATCAATTGTGCTTGCAGACATGCCACCTACCATTTTCACAAACTAATGAATTTCTCATCTTCTTGTCTCAGTATAGTTCTTTCTTTCTATGTGTTCTTAAGTAAAAAGAAAACAAAGAGAGTGAAACAGCATCAAATAGCACTTTTTTGATATTTTATAAGAGGTAAATAACATAAATTTTGTAATATTTTACTAAATACCACTTTCTGATATATATGTATATATATAAAAAAAAAATTATCTACCTAAAATTTTTAAAAATTTATGCTATTTATTTTATATAAAATATCGAGAAATGTTATTTGCCCTCTTGCTGTTAAGGATGAAAAAGAAGAAAGAACCTGCTGTTGCAAGGCGAAGATATGAGCAACGCAACCATAAACAGGGTCGCGAATACGAGCTTGAGCTTCATAAGCAATAGTTACAACAGCTTCACAGCGATCAGCGACGGGCACATGTAACAAAAGCTTGGATACGTTACTTGCGCCAAAAACCTTATGTATAGCAGCAAATCTTGCAGGGCCTTGTTCGGAGCAGAAATAAGGGGCAAAAATACAATCAGAGGCGCATTTTCGCCGGAGAAACTTGCACGCTCCGCAAGGAGAGCCAGTGCCTGATGATGCCATCTTGGGTATACTACTCTACTGTAGTGGGAATAATAAATAAAAGAGAGAATCTTGAAGTATAATTTAGGCACACGAGCACACTAGAAAATGGTGCAAGAAAGAAAGAAGTATAGAATAGTTAGCGGTGGTGGGGATTAAGGGACAAGAAAAGAAGAGTCTTATAAGAAGAGTGAATGGGAGACATGGAAGGTCCTAATGTGGGGTTCTTAGGGGACATTTATTAATGGTTGATGCAATATGGCCATGTCGTTTTTTTCATTTTTAAATTGCATTTGAGTTACTGTATTATTATAAGCTTAGTTTGCTTTTGAAATTTGTTGGTCTGAAGTTTGATTTTTGTGGGTTATTTAGTAAAATAATGATGATCGTGTTAGAATAGTTTATGAGTTAATTAATTAATTTTCTTTTTTCCGCCGAACGCCGCACCTGGGAACTGCTGCCGTTTGTCGCTTTGTAAACCTCCATCTGTCGGTTCTCCTTTACCGACAACAACCACTCTACTAATTCCTCACCCTCTTTTTTTTTTTTTTTTTTTTTAATACAAACTCACCCTGAAATAAGTTAGTGTCAAATGTATTTATATCTTAACCAAAAAACTAAATTTAAGTGCATCTCATACAGTATTGAAAAACACTATATAAACGTTTTACTATCTTAAATACCGATTAAAAACTTAGTTGTGACAATAATAATATTGATTGATCTTAATTAAAATATAAAACACTAAGTTAAAACGGTTGCAAGAGACAAGCAGCTAATATTTGGCTGATGGGAGTGATGATCAAGATTTTAGTGTATTATGAAATCACATGACAAAATTGTCTTTATGTTTAACTCCTTACATAATCACACGTCTTATATAGTTGTAGATTATGTTTGTTATGGAGTTGGGTGAGAGAGGACCACTTTCAAAAATTCTCATTAAGGCTTAAAAACGTGGCATGCAGTTTGTTATAAAACAAAGAAGATAAGAGAGAAAGAGAGGGGATGATGTAAAAGGAAATTAGGAGAAGCAGAAAGAGCATGACCATTAACTAAGGAAAATGGCACTTTCTTTCAGATCTTCATTGTAACATCATACTTAGCAATTGCACATGCTTTTTAATCTCACATTTTTTAGAGTCTTCTTCTTTCCTGCAAAATGGGTTTTTTTTTCTATTTCATCTCCTGCAACAAATGTCCACTTTCAAACACAAAACAGTCACGTCTTTGCCTCTCTCTCCCAGCAAGTTTTCATCAATTACAGTTTTTTTTTTTTAATCAATAATAGTTAGTAAAAAAAAGGGTCCAACTATATTAGCTCTTTCTCATAAGTACGTTTAATTATTGGTTTAATCTTTATATCTTCTTCAAAATAATTGATTAGTTTTCGTTTGAACTAAATTTTGAATATTGTATCTCAACCCTTGAGGTTTCATTTTAATTCTCTTTCATTAATTACAATCAATTTGGATTTTTGTTTATTTATTTATTTATGAAATGATTGTTTATAAAAAATAAGTTCGGTTCATATTATTTTTGAATTAGCACTCTATATTTAAGTCTACAACATTAGAGGACTCGTTTCAGTGTCGAAAAGCTGTAAATTATCATCATTAAAAAAAAAAAAAAAAAAATGAAAGTATAATTTGTATAAAACGTATATCCTGTTTATATGTAAACATCTTAAGCTGTAGTTTGAAGTGGTCGAGAAAAAATCAAACAAAACAAAATTTCAAACATAAGATTCCAATTCCAAGTCCATATCAATTAGCAGATAACAGAAACATAAGTTAATGAATCTTAAATCACATTCTAAAAAGGAGAATCAAACTGATAGTAGAAGAGCCAATAAAGTTAATCAATCATTGCTTAAAATGCCAATACAGATGCATACTATTTACATTGACAAAAGCAAACCTGATAGGTCTCCACATAACCCTCCAAAATGAGACCTTAATCAATCGCATGCAGTTTCTATTCTCTGATCATTAAACACAACAAAAGCATCAATTTTTTTTTTTTTTACCTTTCATCGATCACCTCTTGTGATGAAATTTCACCTTCAATAGGAACTGCAACTTAACCTGTCCAGCAAAACCACATACATTGTAAATTTGAAATTAAGAAAGTGTAATTATTGATTTCATTCAGACCAAACATGTAAAAAAGTTCAAAACATTCCACAAAAATTTATAGAATTTATTGACGCCAAATAAGGCCCTGGTTTTTCATGCAAAAACTTCTAAACATGCGATGTCATATGTAAGCCACTTGTTTACTGAGCGGAAACAATAAAAAATGCAGGTTTGATAGACTTACTTGAGCTGTATTATAGACGATGTACTCATTGTACATCAACTCAGAGTTCTTCACTTTCGATGGCACTGGTTTACCACAAGGCACGGTAACATCATCCCTCCACTTTACAAATTCTGATTCCTGAGGTACTTTCTTGCCCAGTCCCTTTGTCGAGTGCTTTCCTTGAGGAGGTTTATCCATGTACTATCACAACAGTTGCAAATGAATTATCATCGGGAAATATTAACAGAATAATTCATATCAGATTGAATAGAAAAGCATTCTGCTGTAAAGTTGTGAGTTTATGTTATGGACTACACATGCGCTCAGCACATTTACGCACCATGGCATTCTTCAGCTCATGGACCTCTCCTAAGGCAACTTCACTAAGAAGCATTAATCCGACCGGATTTTTCTTATCCGTGAAGCAATACTGAGCACTCTTACTAACCAAATCTGCAAAGTAAATTCCTTTGCCAAACTGCAGTGCAGAACAATTTTACATCAGACTTGTGAAAGACCAAATATTGACCACAGTCAGGCATACAGATCAATTTATATATCAAGCTATCAAATATATGTTGCAGAGATGCAAGCAGGTGTTGGAGAGAGAACCATATAACCAGTAGCTGGAGCTTCAGGAGGAGCTATTCTCAGTCCTTGGCTAAGTATTCCCACGAAGTTGGTCAACCGGGAACCTGCAGAGTAAATTTTCGTTTCACTTGCTCATGTGACACAGCAATCATGTTGCTGAACAACAGGGTGGTTTCTATAGACAGATGTACACTAGATTAAAGGAAACAAGGGCAGAACTGCATACTTACCATGCCAGAGTAGCATTTTATTCTTAAGCTTTTTTCTGTAGGGAGCAAACTTATCATTTTCCCCTTCCCTTTCTAGTGAAAAAACCTCTTCCAGTTCAAGACTCCAATCCTGAAAGCATCATAAAAAACCATTAACTAGTCAACTTGATAGAAAGAGGAAAAGAGTTCATCCAAGTTCACTTACTGTATGTGTGGGAGCATGAGTTGTATTGAGATACTTCTTGATCAACTGGTAATCTTCATTGTCATGAGGAAGTGGAGTTATGTCACAACGAAGCTTCCTATACTTATCATCAAAGGAATCGTCACTATCGGCATCAAAGCCTACTAATCTTGAAGCTATCTCGATATCCTGGAGAGCTTCTAACATTTTCACCTACAGTATGAGGACACAAAAGTGTGTTATTTTTTATACTGCATGCGGAAAAGGAAGTAATGAGCCATAGTTTGGATGCTATCGCAAATCAGAGAGTCAACAACACAGGCAGCATCTTGATGCAGCTCTGACTCAAATTTTCAGCCTTTCACTTAAATTCATAGGTGAGATTTGTCAAATTTTTACAATTCAATAAAATAGAAAAAAAAAATCCTTCAGAGACCACTTAAAAGAGGGAGGTCAGATAAGATATCAAATCATTTAGTAATTTCCTTTGGATTAACAATTTGTCTTAAGATTCTTATCATCAGCATACCAAAGAAAAAAAAAATCAGAAAAGAGGCCCAAACAAACAATCCGCATGGCACTGATTTGACAAACAATCTATCACATTAACATCTATTAACCAATTAACCACAACAGATTGCTAAAAGAGATTCTGTTCGTGCGATAAATCAATGTTCTTCAGAATTATAGAAGCCAACTGATTTGGGAATATCAAATTTCAAAATTGTAAGCCCCTACCTTTGAATTAAAATCATGCTCATCCCTAATAATGTGTGGATGAATTGAAGGGATCAAGGTAAAAAATTTGTTGCTGGCATCAACAATCAAGCTCTCTTTGATGGGAAGATCATAAACATTGTTGTTTAATATATTCTGGATCTCTGTCAATGCCTCAAAGCCTGGAAGCGTGGTAGAGAATGATCAATTGCAACCATTAGAGTACACAGTCCACACTTCCAACTATTACCATGCATAACGCGATATAAAATTAATTTGCAAACATACGAATCATTGTTATAGTAGAGGATAAAGAAAACATATTCGTCTCTGAGCTTACCCTTTTGAATATTATTTTTGCTCAATTTTCCGAGTGGCATTTCAGACATATTGATCTCAAATTCCATCATTGCAGCTCTGTGGAACACAAGCCTTTTTCTTTCAGGAAAAATCAAAAAATGGAATAAAAATACAGAATAAAATAAAGATTATTATTATACCTATATGCTTCCACATTAAACAGCATCTTCATCAACTCCACCAATGGAGGAGCAAGCTGACTATCTGCACTACTGCTCTTTTTAGTTGTCAGCTGCTTGTTAATTCCATAATCCTACAATTTTCAGTAAATAATAAATTAAGGAAACAATTTCTCTCTAAGGAGAATATCCAAAGAATGAATGTTATGTGAGAATTAACGCAGTACAATATCCAATGGGAAGAATTTTCCAGGTTTCTTCTGAAAGTTTGACTTTTGTTCCCATGATTCCCATGAATTTCCAGTCTTCTCAAGGAATAAACGTTTAAATTCATGGACTGCATCTGATTTAGACATCTCATCAAGTTTGGTTCCTCCAATTTTTTCTTTCCCTACGCGACCCCATTTGCGAAATACATGACAATCTGACCCTTTGTCATCTTGGATTATCTGAAGGATATAGTAACTATAACCAGACAGCAAATAAAGATTAGATAGAATACAAAAACAAGAATATTGTTAGTATTTAGAATACAAAAACATGAACATTAGTAGCAGTCTCGTTCACAAAGAAACAAATTTTAAATATGTGGTCTTACCAAAAGCTCAATTCACAGCCAAATCCTGACCCTAAACCTCTCAACAATACTCCCATCCATGCCACCCTTTTACAGACTATAATTTTTCATTCATCCTTAGTTCCTCAAAACTAGAAAGTTTCCCCTAATTCTCATAATGCAAGGAAACAAGCAATAAATGCCACTTGCATTCAAATGATGGAAATTTTTTAATAGGAATTGAGCTATTGAAAGCCACTTCTTGATGCAGTTATTTGTGATCTATTCCAGTGGATGACCTAAACTGTAATGGAATTTTTGACACAAATATTCAAAATAATGTTGAGTGCTAGAGTTTTAAAGAGGAAAAGCATATACTAATGCAGTAGTTAGTCTTAGTAAAACATAATTAATTCAAAAACCTAGGATATTTTCTTTAAGTTGCCTTCTAAATCTCATAAGAGAATTTTTTAAAACAAAAATTAAGACTAGGCACAATGAATCTGTACTTCCTGGTCAATATTAGTTTTTGCCTAATTTGTAAACAATTCAAAATGAATAAAGCACTTGCAGAAAACTACGAAAAACCCATAACAATCAGTTGGAGGATGCTACAATACAGAGTATCATAGATCTACCTGTTAGCACCAGTAGATAAGTCAGACATGTTCAAAGTTGTGTTATAGATGCTCTTCTCATCCTCGAGGATATGACCTTTATCTTGCAAACCAGAAGCTTCATGCACGGCACTTCGCCCTTTGACTTTGACTGTTACCATGCTAGAGGATCCAACTGCAGCTTCAACTTTGTACAAATCGAATGGAAGCATTTTATGTCTTTTAAAACAGTCAACCAGGTAATCCTCCCTGACTACTGGTAATTTCATTCTCCTATCAACCAAACCGTTCAGAGTTAAACTAAATGTAAGGACGAAATATACCAAAATTAAGCAAATGAAAAGCAGCTGTACCTTGCCTTCCTCATCTCAGCATCTTCACGATCCAGGACTCCACTCACAACAAAGCAATTTGTATCTGCAATTTGATGATTAAGCAAAATGACTAATACAAAGCATCTCAAAAAATAATAAGCAAAAACTGTTTTTGCCACGGGCACAGTTCTTCTTCCTTCGGAACCTAGCTAGCAAAGCTGATACCTTTCTTTATCTTGGCATGAACCTGTCCACCTACTCCCTCAATTTTGCCCTTCCATTCTTCCTTCACAATTGACCACAAAAAACAGGCCTTAAATACCAAATTAGATAAAACTGTACATGAATAGATCTACAGAATTTATGGTCTTACCAAAGACTCCTTGGGTAATCCAGAAATAGCAACTTTCAGATCACTCAATTTTTCACTATTTAAAGAGGGAGAAGGGCTGTTTGCAGCGCGACTTCCAGAAGCATTTGCAGGAGATGGGGGTGGCAGCTCCCTAGCAGGTTTGTTACTTTTTTGTGATTTAAACCACTATAGAACAAAATAAGTTAGGTTAAAACTTGCAAAATCTGGAAAGAGAGATGCAACGAAGTTCCATACCCCATTGAGATATTCATTATCTGTGTCTTCTGGGACCTTCCATTTTCCTTTGAGACGTTGTGGTTCACGAGTAGAGTAAGCACATTTGCTCCATTCTGTCAAATATCCATTGCACCGGTATGTTCCTCCAGAGTAATGAAGAAAGCCATGACACATAGGGCAATGATCAATGGCCCCAAACATCATCCCATCAGCGCTAAAAAAGTAAGAGCAATACGAGTGCATCAAGAGTCAGGGAAAAAAAGTAGCAAGTATGCAGTCTATGCTTTTATTTTTTATGAGAATCGTAAAAGTCATCAATAATAATGAAAAAAACTTTAGTAAGTGATTTATTTATTAAGCTATTCAACAACCACACTTTGTCATGTTTATGAAGCAGCATTCTAACTTCCATCGATGGGGGAAAAGCAAATGGTTTGGTTTACCAAATGTATAAAGACATGGTTATCTATAGAGCTCAATCCAACTTAGAAAAACTGCACAAATGCTCACCCCTAATCAAACTAATTATCTCATGGCTCATGCTCAAGACAAAAATACCTGGAATCAGTATTGTGAGTTCCAATAACCAAGCAGCCTTAAATATAAAAACTAAATGTGAAAATGATGAAAATAATACATCCTTTTACTTTTAAAAAAAGTGAAAATCAATTTGAAACACTTGATACTTTATAATCACGTAAATTGTTAAACCCGCAAAAGAACAAGTATTGAAATGCACTGTATAATTGTTTCAAAAATAAATTACCATCGGTCCCGCAAAACAAGTTCTGATCCAGAAGAATCTTGACCATTAATTTCAAGCATTTGACGCAACTCTGCCATTGTGACATTCCTTTTGAGATCATCCTTCAAAGCCCACAGTTCTTTAGATTGAGCCTCCAGTTTCCTCTCCAATTCATTATCATTCTTCATAGATGAAGCGCTGCTGGTTGACACCCCCCCAACCCTAGCAACCTTTGGATTTTGATCACGGCCATCATCTTTTCTACGTTTAGCACCAACTTTGAGAGCTGGTTCCTGTTCTGTATCCCCACCCTCAAAAGATCCTGAGAAGACAACTCTAATGACTAAGAGAGACAGAGAGTAATTCAAAAGTTACATATGCATAGACATATAAATGGAAATAAGTATATATACTGTTCACCAATAATACCACCTTTTCCTGCAGAGGAAGCCTCCTTAATTAGTGCAAGAACAGCTGTCTGATCGGGCGTCGTGAGACTTTCCCATCCAGGCAGCTTCTCCACAAGCATAGATGGATTTAAATCCATAAAACATTTGGCATGATGCCAGTTCAATCCCCTAGCCCGCGGTTCATCAGGCTTTGAAGAAATACGAACCTGATATGTTTTGTTTTTAGTAAAGGAATGTAAGTGACACTATTTACACAAGTTAACCACATCATTTCCTCAAGAAGATGAGAAAACTCATCCGATCAAAGAACATTTCTGACAGCAACAGGGGTGCCAGTGAATGATGCAATGACAATGACAGAAATAAGGAGTTGAACACATTACTATGTCACAAATAACCACAATTCACTAATAACAAGGAACACTACACACAGTACAAGGTAGAAATAAATGGCAAATTTTGAAAGTATTCTCCGGGCATAAAAGCCATATTCTTTAGTATTGGGCTGCACCTACAATGAAAAGAAAAGCCGAGTCTTTCATAAGGAACTGCTGGGATAGGGTAGCAGTGTCTTGCTCAAGGATACAAACTATCTATAAAAGATAACATTTCACATTAATCTGATATCAGTAATCCTGTTTGTAGCTTTAGCACACTGAGGAGGCCAATTGAAAATAAAGCTGATTTAGCAAGGTGCAACTTTCACCGTGGAATGCTGGGACCAAATGTCCTTAATTCCATTCTATCATTATTTGATTCTAGCCCCTACAGATAATTTGTATCTTCCCAAGAAATATCAAGTTATATTCCCATGTCACAAATTGATGAACAGCCTCAGTTGACATAATTGAGAAAACTACAACTTGTTCGGGTACAGAACTAATAGTGAGATCAAAAGAGGGCCATTTCAATTCGAAAAAAAACACAGTAACATGAAAGTCCATAAAGACATTGGATCAACTAACAAGGGAATTTATGAAGGTATTTCAGTCACATGCTTGTAAAAGCTAGATGTGGAAAACAAATGCAAACATCATATTGAAAAGTACCAAAAGGCTTTGAAGATCAGAAACGATCTATGAACACCAATTCATCAATCATCACCAATGGACATCATATTGCACACAATAATTTATCAGATATTTCAATAGTTCAAAATACTGCAGTTGCAAAATAAGTTTTCAAAAAAAACAAAGATGCAAAGAAGCATAACCTAGTTACCTGGCCTTTCATAATCTTCTGGCTGCAGAGCTTGCAAGTAGCACGGGAAGTTTGCGAAACTTCAATACCATACTCCATACCAGTCACAGCTTTTGCATTTGAGGGACCACCACCCTCAACATATTTTCTAATATCTTGCTGATCTTCCCATCTGAGTGAATCCATACCTTCAACATCATCAATGCTAAATAGAAATAAAAGAAACATGTCAGTAGTTGCATCCTCTAAGGTTATATCCTGTAACTACAATGAAAAAAAAAAAAAAAAGAGCACTTACAACTTTATCTGGTTTGCTTTCTTTAGTATGCAACTGGCATGGTGCCACATCTAATCCAAAACAATATACATACTAGAATCAGTTACAAAGAGATTTTGAAAAGAAAGATAAATGGGTTTTAACTTGAAAAATTCAACTAAAACAAAGGCAATTAATTTCTTTTTTGGTTGGACTTCTTGCTTATGCATGTTGCACATGCCAAATAATGAAAGGCTACAAAACCTAAATACCATTTTGTTTATTTCAACTAACAATATCACAATTATTTTAGGCCATTATCAACCACGGATGCTATAATTCATGATTAATGTCTTGAAAATGTATGTGATTAAGTTTGTGTCTTTCTGTTTGGCTATTTTTTAAAAATTAAGGGTCGATTAAAAAAATGAAAGCAACCCTGGACAATCCTCGAAGAATTATTCAAATAAATCTCAGCATAAAGTCTAATCACCCTAACAGTTGTTGTAGCTGAATTCACTTCACATTCAACAGAATGATCAAGATCTGAACCTGTTTAATTGAAATTCATGCATCCATTTTTTTCGAATCTCCTCATAATTGGTGAAGAAAAAAAAGGAACTACATCTGATACGATGCATATTACACTTAACAGATGAGGAACCATTCTAATTGCATACTGAAGAAGACAAACCAAATAAGCTCATCAGTATTTTGTTATATATCATCGATAATCTACAGGAAACCAATGATTATAATTATACAATTGCTTTAGCAGGAAGAACAACAAAACATTAGAGAGGACTTTTGCAGAGCTCCCAAGTAGCATGGCAAGCTTGTGGAACTTCAATAACAGTGATGGCGTTCACATTTTTTGAAACGCCTCTTGAAACATATCTTTTAATCATTGAGCAATTTGGTAACATCGTCAATGCTAAACAGAATATTACAGACACATGTTGATGATCCCTGTGGCTTTATCTGGTTCAATTTTCTTTCTTTTGAGCGTGATTAGCATGATAATACGCAGAAAATAAAAACTTCAATTGGATGCCAATTCAACTACAGTTACATAATCTATTAGAGCAGCTAAATTACATTTGAAATGGAAATTGGACTTAAAGTTACGGCATATTGTCCAAGTTGCTTATATTTAATTTATATAATCTTAATCCTACAAAAATATTTTCTTTTTTTGAAAAATAAACATCTTCAAACTTATATTAGTGAACCATACACATTTTGAGGCATGAACCAACAATAAGAGTGTCAGCATTTCTTAGAAGTTGAACCAAAAAAAAATTTAGCATTAGCATAATTTGAGTGAGAAGGGGAAGGCGGGAAGCATTCCAGCATTTCCGGAAAAGAATAAAAAAGGTTTAATTTTTTTTCCCAAAATGGAAGGAGGGAAATGAGAAAAAGATACAGCAAAAAAAAAAAAAAAAAAACAGAAGAAAACTTAAAGCACCGAAATTAATATGCAAGAGTCTGTGTATACTGCATTGGCTAAATTGACATGAAACTAAACTGATGAAAAATTAAAATTTGGAAGAAATAAACTTCAATGCAGACAATTAAAAATGGGACATACTTAAAGGAACAAATACAAGAAATGAACATAGAAAAGAAAGAAATTTAGGGCTTGATAGGCGGGAAGAAAGAGAGGAGTAAGTCTTACAGGCATGAAACCGTCAAACTGAGTGGCTTGAACCATTTTGCCGAGCCTGAAAGTCTCTTTGCTGATAGGATTCTTGCAGGTCTTGCAAGAAGATCGTCCAGACTTGGCGTACTCCGCCTTCCATGGCTTCGGAGGGGTCGCCATTGCGTTCTTGGTTGGTCACTATGTGCAGTTAGATTATTTGCTTACAGAGTGAGTGAATGAAAGTTATATATGTATGTGTTTGGCAAAAGAGATGGGTTGTGTTTAGAATCCCCTAAAGGAATCTGGTTTGAATCTCTGATCCTTTTAGATGATGGCGTCTTATGGACGCTTCCGATTTTAATTTTAGGTTTCACTCACCGCCGGAGCTTCATTACCTTTCCAAATTAAAACAGCGGTAGCATATCCCAACATTCTACATTTATTTTTTATTTTAAGATAAGATGAAATATTTTAAATATCAATATTGAAGACATTCCACAGTATGTAGTCTTGAAATAATATTTATATTTATATAGTATTATAACTAATACATACATTTCTTTTTTAATCACAATCACACATCAGTAAATTGGCTGTTTGAATTGATTATAATTAATTTTATAACAAATATTAATCTGAATCGTACAAACTCAATGCATAAACGCACCATGCGATAAATGAGTTTTATATATGAATTAAATAAGATATATAGTTATATATGAAAGCAAAAATTTAGTTCTATAGTAACTCCACTCTTGATAATATATAGTCCCCCACAACATCAATTACACAAACTGGGGCTGCAACCAGCGACTTGTCCGCGAGCGGCTCATTGTTCGCTCGATAAACATTTGATTCGAGCTTGGATCGATAATAAACAAACCGAGTTTGAGCCAAATATTCGGGCTCATTTTAGACAAGTGAGCCAGCTCGTGAACAACTCGTTTAAAAAAGCTCGTTAGCCGCTATTTTTTGCGAGTTGCTCGTTAAATAAGCTCACAAGTCTATTAAAACGACATTCAAAATGAAACCACATTAAAAGCTCATTTGAACTAAATATTCGAGCTCATTTTTTGTTATTTCGTTGAAACTGCTAGTTTGATTTTTTCATTGAAACGACATTGAAAATGAATTTTTTTTATTTTTTACTAACTCTTAACGAACTCGAATAGCAGGAAACGAATTCGAGCTATGAAACAGCCAAGTTCGCAGGCCTAAAATGAGCCAAGTTCGCAGGCCTAAAATGAGCCAAGCTTGCAAGCCGAGCTCGTGAAATTTAACATGAGCTGAGCTCGAGCAGCATAATACTCGGCTCGACTCGTTTGGAGCCCTTAACACAAACAGCCAAAAAGAAGAAATTACAGAATAATGGTTCTAACTTGTCTTATATTCAAGTTAGTACCTGAATTTATAATCTTATACAAATGGTTGTACATTATCTTTGTATGATTAGTAATTTTGGGTGCCAAAACCAAGTCAAGTCTATCCTTTTTTAGCTCAAGTAAAAAATAGAAATGTAGTGTTCTGAATCAAGTTATGTAGAGAATACAAAATCAAAAGAATTAAGTTTTTGTATGAAGTATAATAATATCCTAGTTCTCTTCTGTTAATTGTTATTCTCCAGTCTCCACCACTCTTCTAAAAGACCAAATTCCCAAACAGCAGCTGAACCGAGGCTTGGTTGATCCATTGGCGAGGGAGTTTCAGGAAGAGATGTGATGTGATTAATTTAAGACTGCACTAAAGGATCTTGCATGAATAGGTACTGCAAAGAGGAGTTAATACAGTCATTTCTCTTGAAAATATATAACTCTTTAAGTTTTAATTCACAATTCCCTACCTCAAATGATTTTCCTGATCTTTCATATTCTAGCATGCTCAGAGCAACCTCACAGCTTTGTGATACGATAGCATCAGGATCTTTTGAAAATTCCTCAAGCAGTGCAATACAATGTTCATCTAGAATCAGTAGCCAACAAGAAAATATAATTTTATTAAACTTCAAAAATTGGAATTCATAAGCTACAAATTGATCAAGGAAAGAACGTATTGTAGTAAGAGAAAATAAAGGAAGAAAAGTCATCACCAGTTTACAGGCCCAACTTGGAAATTGAGGTTTACAAAATACAAAACAACAAAAAGAAGTTTCCATACCTAACTTTAAACGAGGCAGGACTTCTTTTATTGCATTCATTAATAGAAAATAGCCTCACACATTTTCTCAAATGAACAATTTCCAACACAAATGTAAAAAGTGGGCTTTTTTTGGAGAAAATTTCAACCTCCAAAGAGTAATTTCTTTTCAACATCAAGCTACAGTTTGATTACTGTAAACATGTTTCAGAAACCTTATAGTAACCAAAAACAAATAGGCCATTCCATACTTCAGAACACGCATTTCTATTTTCCATATCTTAGGATCTGTTCTGCAACTGCAATCAATTGTTAAGTTTATAAAGCATGAAAAAGCTTTTTCATTCCAGTAATGAATAAAATCTTCTAACCTATGTTCAGCAAGTCATAACTCATACTCCATTAAAAAAATCTCTATTTCCCATATCTTAGAATCTATCTTGAATTATTTAAGTGTTTTCATTGATAAAGCAGGGAAAAGATTCATTCACGGCTGCCAGCCCAAAAAATTACCAATGTTCACAATACGAATCACAACACTGAATAAACATCAGAAACAAAACAGCTGACATACCTGCAATTGAACCAAGAGCTTCAGCAGCTTCATGTCTGACCATTGGATGCTCATTTCCATCCCTAAGTACTCTGCTAAGCACATCAGAAGCAGTTTTGTTCTGCAATTGGCCCAAAACATAGGCTACCTGAAATTCAAACAAATCATGGAGACTACAATCAAAAGTGGTGGAGGTGGTGGACTTTTTGGGGGTGTTGTTGGTGGGTTGGGGGGATGGGGGGTTTGGATGGGATCAGACAACATAAAAACAATTATAAAAATCAGAAGAATATATATTTCAAATTCCAAACAAGCTAAATGTTAAACAAGAATTATCATAAGACAATTTGGTCAACTTTGAGGATTGTATATTTGTATCAGTATGATGGATAATGACTCAAGATAAGGCCAGAAAAAGCAAAACACACCTCATGCTTGAGCAAAGCACTTTTTGCACCCAAAGATTCAACTATAGCAAACATAGCTTCTTCTCCACCATTATTTCTTAGTGCAAAAAGAGCAGCATAGCGATCATACATGCTCTTTTCTTCATCCAAAAGAGTTTCTCTACAAGTTAACCAACATAAGTGAGCAACAAAACCAATAATGAAATGGCAAAAAGTAAATATCCTTCAGTCATAACTAAAAGTACCTCAGTTTATCAACAGAAGAACAAGAAGCTGCAGGTGCAGCAGGATCAACCGACATAAATGGTGATTTTTCAATTATAGATGACCGATCAGAACTGCTTTTAGTATTAATTTCCTCAATCCGCTTGAGAGCCAATTCACAAGTTTCTCTAACTTCCTGAGCTGGATCTAGAGCCAAACTATTCTTCAAAACAGGAATACTGCTTTCTAAACCAATTGCACCAAGAGCTTCTGCAGCCTGCAATGTAACAAAATAAGTTGTCTGCCTGAGTGAAAAATCTATAACACAAACAAAGCCAAAAAAGAAATTAAATTAAAAAAAAAAAAAAGAAAACTTGCCTCATGGCGAACAATAGGATGCAAGGAAAGATCATTTAGAACTGATGTTAAGGCCGGAATAGCTTCAAAATCTTGCATTTGACCCAATGCAAATGCTGCTTCATGTGCCAGAAGATTTGAGGAGTCCCTTGTTGCTAAAAGCAAGAAAATAGAGAAAATAAGAATTCAAATTCAACATGCAGAACAAAAACTGTAGTCACAACACTATAGTAGAATCTAATTACATTTATAATCACCAAATTTAACTACCAAATAATTTTTTTTTTTTTTTTTTTTAAAAAGGGTATTGGCAATCCTATAAGCTAGCACATATTTATTTCCAGCATAACTCAGAATTCTTACAAGGTACTGAATAATCCAAAGCTTATGTTCTAAGGAAAATTAATTAGAACTAACCGTGAATAAGGGCATCGCGGGGAGCAGAGCCTTTGAGGTTGCGGAGAGAAAAAAGTGCTCTGAACCGCTCAGAAATAGGCTGGGCTTGGTCGAGTAGTTGATTGCAAAGAAATTGCTCCATGTTGGATCAGGATTCTGTTGTCCCGGTGCTTGTCAACGAACCCATAGTCAGTTAGATGTAAGATGGGAAAAACATAATTAAAAATTTAGTCATAAAAATTCAGCAGTTCTTTCACATTTTACACTTGTTTTCAATTTTTTCACAATATGACCTGAAAATCAATAAAAGACAATAGAGGAAAAACAAATGCAAATTAGAAACGCTGTCTACCCACCAACATATGGTATCATGAACTTAATACAAGCATTTATAATTCTCCAACTGAACTTAATAGCAAATCCTCGAGTTTAATAGTTAGTACATGGAAATTCAGTAAAAAGTTGGTGCAAACACAGGTCATAACCAAACCACCATCCATACTCATTGTTTGAATTCAATTTGTCACATTTAAAGTTTCAAATTAGAATATTAGAATTTTAACAACTGCAAAAATCATCATCAAGGTTTGAAGGAGAAGAAAGAAGGTTTTCTGCAGCAAATTCAGTAATGGTTTCTTGAAGTTTTCATAACAAGTTAATAACAGCAAATTGAAAAGTGAAAGTCATGTTTATTTTTTTGAGAATTAAAAATGAAAGTCATGTTTAGATGAGGAGGGACACTCATATTAGTAACTAATGAACTAAATCAAAGAAATCAAAAGACAACGGACAAACTGACAAAGAGAAGGAAAAAAAATACCAGTTAACAGCCACCACCAATAGTCGACGGAAAGCACCTAGCCGGCGAGAGAGGAACGGTCGGAATCGAGTAATAAAATGAGGAGTGATGGAGTTGGAGGGTTAACAAAAACGAAAAAACATGCGAAAGGGTGAGCCGCAGTTTGCGTCTACGACTAGGGGTTTCAGTTGGGGATTTATTTTTAGCACTTTAACCCACGAGTATGAACAATTGAGGCGCTTTTAGTGTTAATGATGTTGCGGCTCTGGCCTGAAAAGTTAATCGAGTGGGAAATTTCCCATTTGAACTGATTCGATTCCCAAAAAAAAAATCAGATTGGTACACGTACATGTGTCTTTGTTTCTGGCCCGATTCGAACCGGAAATTCATATTTGGCTCGGTGTCCGGTCTAGCATTAACCATGATCATGTTACGCACAAAACTACCCCTTCCAATTTTACCCAATTTGGTTGATCGTTTTTGGTAGCAACTTTGTCTTTTCCATCGGCATAAATACTCGCAGCAAATTCCCTATCATCGTTCACTGTCCTTCGCTCAACAGGGGAAAAATTTACCAGTATCCCTCTCAACTCAAGGTACTGTTCGAGTCTTCCCTTCCCCATTTTCTACTTATTTCCTCTCCAATTACAGTGCCAAATGCAATTTTCAATTCAGATCTAGATTGGTTTTATCATCTACTGATCATTTCTAGTTTTCCGTTTTATATTTTATACTTATAAATATAAATTTGAGCTGGAATTCAATTTAATTTGGTCGATATAGCAACTGTATCGTATCTTTTCATTTATTTTGTTTATTCCGGGAAATATGTTGCAGTATTTCGATTTTGCTTGATCAGATCAAAAGCAGTTAAGAAATCAGCTACAGTGATCAGAAGAAGGCCATGAATCCCCGAAGGTTTGTCCATTTGATGTTCTTTAAAAGTAAAAAATGATATTAGAAATTGATTGTGTTCTGTCTTTCGTTAATTAGATCTGATATGAATTGTTTTATGGAGGATTGAGGTTTTTTTTTTCTTTTTTTTTTTTGAGAAAACTAGTATCTACTCCCAATTTGTCTATTCCAGTTGCTGTTGTTATAATATCTGGCATAATCTTTTGTGATTTGGCGAACTTGAGTTGGTTATTGGTTGGTATGTCTGTTAATGTTCGGTTCCTGTTTTTGTATGTTCTAACTGCTATTCATTTGTAATTTAATTAGTGTCAGCCATCTGCATTTCAGTTGACTATATTTTTGCTTATTTGTTTGGACTATTTCTTCTTTCTTGTACATAAACATATGCCACCCAAATGCTCAGCTTGGTTAGATTTGAAAGTCTCTTAATCAAGCAGTCCTCCGTCAATTTACTGTAATCTGTGTAGTAGCCTTGTCTTTATCAGTCTTGAGAAAGTAAGCGAGTTGGGGAGTTACAATGGGGAGTTTTTGCTTTGCATTTTTTTTTCCTGATTTCAGATTTTGAATTTGTGGTGTTAATTTTCATGGTGCATTTCCTTCTAAGTTCTAACAGGCAGTAACGTTCAAGATATTAATTCAATCACCCAGTGACTCAAGGTATTGTCTAGAATTAGAGACTGTTCCAGACATTTCTTCAATAAAATAAACAAGTCCATACCAACTTCGATGACATTGGCACTATCATATGAGTATGCATTGTCATTAGATGGTCCCCATGCCATGGGTTTTCGGCAGAATGCTGTTATAGGTCAAAGTGTCAACAGATGTTTTGCTAATGGTTTAAACACGTACTTTCTGTGCCTCTTGTCCTGCTGGACCTTTGGACACTGTTAGAGCAAGAGTTTACATTGTTCTTCTAGTCATTGATTTACTGTTCTCTTTTGATTGAAAAGAAACGCTGTCTATTTCATTCAGACATCTATGTTATTATGTCTAGGAAGGAGAAGGAAAGTAAGAGAGGAAATATACCAGTCATCCTGTACATGGATTGGGAAGGAAAATAAGATGGAGAATGGAAAAATAGTTTTTATTCTTATTTTCTCTCCAAATTTGAGAGATTGTGCAAGGGAGGAAAGTAAATTTTCTACTTCCTCTCCTATTTTTTTTTTTTTTCCTTCCCCACACCAGGGATTTTTCCAATATCTATATTTTTTTTCCTCTAGTTTTCCTACTTCCCAAACAAGCTATTAATGTCACCTTTTTCTTAGATCTGGCTGGTTAATATTGAAAAGGCTATGAACTTTTTTTGGTTTCTGGAGAAGTTGAAAACCATCCTTGTCAAGCGCCAGATAATCCTTTGGTGTAGTTAAATGGGATGTAGAAGTGGTAGATATGTCTATCTTGGATGTGAAATTCTTCCATTAATTTTTCTTCTCAGTTCTACTTCGCTGTAAATGTTATTGGAGGCAGCCAATTGTTGTTTATTGAACTCATACTGTTTGTTGTGTGCATTGCGTCTTGTGTACAGAGACGTGCGCACCAACAGAGCTGCTCTTTTTGATGGCATTGAGGAGGGTGGCATCAGGGCCTCATCTTCTTACTCCCATGAAATTGATGAGCAAGATAATGAAAGAGCTGTGGAAGGATTGCAAGATCGAGTCAATCTTCTGAAAAGAGTGAGTTTTTTCTCAATCAGTAAAATAGGCTTCTGTCGTTGCAATGGATAAGAAGAAGACATTTCGGAAAAAAGAAATAAGAAAAGGGTTGGTTAATCCTCCCGCTGGCAAAAGAATTAAAAATATCAACTCACCAGCTCTAAATCTTGGAAGCATTGTAGTATTTCTAAATGCTCATTATTGTAGTCACCTTCATTCTCCAAATACCAAAATGAGCAATTTTTATGAAGTTTTTCTTAATAATAATAAGTGTTGCATTGTGATTTCCTGTGAAGAAAAGGAACTACTGATGATTATTAAACTTTATATACAAGTGAACCCTACCTGTGTTTTCATTTTTTTATTGAATTCTAACTTTGGAGAATATAGACTCAAAGCTTAAATAACTATTTAGAATATGTCAAAAGAATAAAGAAAATTGTTAATGTACTTCATTTTTGCAGTTATCAGGAGATATACATGAGGAGGTGGAGACTCATAATCGCATGCTGGACAGAATGGTATGCATGCTGCAGTCATGTTAAAAACTTGTTTGGTTTCTGCTTTTACAGTTGATTATAGTGACAAACTCTTTTGTGTCTAGGGGAATGATATGGATTCATCGAGGGGAGTCCTTTCAGGAACTATGGATCGGTTTAAGATGGTACGCAGATTTATGATCTTTTTTCTCATGTATCTCATTGTCGTTAATAACTGTGATGATAACTGATGATAAGCATTCTTTATGAAGGTGTTTGAGACAAAATCAAGCCGGAGAATGTTTACACTCGTAGCATCCTTTCTTGTTGTATTTCTTATTGTATACTACCTGACAAGGTAATGAATCTAAGATTGATGGATTGCTAGCCTTTATAGAACTGAAACCAGTTTTATGTGGTTATTGTAATCAATGGAACTTGTGTTTGTGATGTGAGGTACGTTTTATGTAAAAAGCTGCAATATATGAAGATGCTTGTTGAATGCTTGAAATGGGTTTGTAGCCTTTGCTGCTTTGGTTTTTTAGTTCAATCATCACCATCAGTTGGTTGCACAATCTCGTCAGCCAGATTCCAACTGGTATTATGGAAAAAAATAAAAAATAAAATAAAATAACAGGATTCCATTGGGTATGGCTTAGTCGAAAACAAGCGGAGATGACCATAGTTTTACAGCTAAAAGTATGCTGGCATTGAAGTTGTCAGGCAGAGTCCAATGATGCAGGCTCATAGATTCTCCCCCTGGAAGTTCTATTAATTTTCTTTTGAGGGAAGAGAAATTCCAATAATTTCTTTAGGCCATTAAGTGGCGAACACTGTAAGGATACTTGAAGACCATTTTGAAATAAATGAATATTGCAAAATTTGGTGGAATTTATTTGTCAATTCACTTGTCATATTTGGAAGATAAAAAAAGAAGAAGTTTTAATTAGTCACTTTAAATATATTAAATTCATTTGTAAATAAATTTGAAATTCCGAATTCATTCAATCCAGAGGGTTGGTTAAACATCATCCTATCCTATCAAGTGAGAGCATAACGATGAGCAGTATAAAAGTTGTAGCGCATAGAAATGAAATGCAGCTTTATAGTAAAAAAAAATTAAAAGGATAGTATCGATGGACTTTTGAGCCCCTGGTTCAGAAGAACGTTGAGAGCAAAATGATGGTTACCTATATTTATATTCTTTATGGACTGGGCAAATAAAAACATGAAGAAAGAAACAAAACAGTAATCTAAATCTCCTTCACAACACAGGTGGCAGAAGACGAGCATTATGCATTATTAAATATGCAACTGCTGATTAGTTGGTTTACTTTATGCAAATCCTTTAGTCCAGTCGTTTTCATTCTTTATTGGGTATTTCAAATATTCATAAAAAGTAAAAGAGGTCGGCTAATTGGTTCGGCTAGAGTGTCCCCATGGTCATCAGTTTCTAATAATTTTAGAAATTAAAAATGCACCAGCTGGGACCGAACCCAGGTCTGTACCGCGGCAAAACTATAATTCCACTGCTTCATAATGAAGCAGAGACAAAGTGTTGTTTCCCCATGATCCATAATTTCTGTTTATACAATTACAAGATTTCTCTACACGAGTCTACCTTCCAAATCCAGCTAGGCCAGAAAATTTTCTTAGTTGCTTCTTGCTTATCTCTTGTAGACCCATTCTAGCTCATGGAATATATATTTTTTTCCTTTGGGTAGACAAGGAGAAATCTAAACCTCTTATGGACTTAAAATTATGAAACCATACCATTGATTTATACTATATATGAATAATAATTAGTGTAACAATTATCAATAGTTCTGTTTTTCACGAGAATACAAGGAAGATTTTGGAAACAATAATTAATCAACTTTCAGTCTTCCATATATACGCAATTATTATATATAAGCTTTCATCGCAATTCATGTGTTGATTAAAAAAAAAAATTCATTCAGTTAAGATGATATCTAAAATCCTCGAGTCTTAGTTCTATCCTCTTTTCTCTCTCCCTTTCAATATTTCTTGCTTGGCCCTAAAATAGTGAATATATGTTATTGTATTAAAATGTATATTAGAGGAAAATAATAATTCTCCCTTCCCATAATCAAACTTGCAATCTCCATATTATATTATCTTAGTGAAAAATAAAATAAGCAACTAGACTCGACAAACAAAATTTATTAATTTACTTCTACTAAATTTTGATTTAATAGAAAAAAAAAAAATCATTACTCATTAATGTTTCCAGAATATGTGAAAAATATAAGGTAGGATTAAATAATCTCAACTAATTGCTAATTGAGCTATGGATGTAGATTAAAGTGCATAATACTTATAGTAATTAGTATTACTATATGAGGTAAATTTGTAGGCATGCTACTTGCCCCTTTTGTTTTCAGGCAATTGGCTATATCTGCCACTGCTCATAACCATGCCAATTAACAGAAGCACCGATTAGCTATATCATTACAGTTTGAGAAATCCCTATATTTTGTATAAAAAATTACACAAGAATATAACATATTTCGAGTCACATTTCGCACATGCGAGATAAAATAATCATGAAGTAACTTCGTTAACCAAGTCTAATAATATTGAAAGCTCAGACAATTGCAAACAAACAAAATATTATTAGTAGCTAGTTAATTACTATATAAAATGTTTGATTGAAGTATAAATATGATAAATTATTAATTAATTAGTACCAAAATATAACAGTAACTCAAGAATGATGCATATATTTAAAAGTAGTGCAGTATATAGTTCCAGCTACACTGATTGATATCTAAATGACCTCTTTTGATGTATTTTTTAGCCCTAAAAGACATGAACTAGTAAACCTAAACATTCTAATAATTCCCATTTAAAAAATTCTAGAAATAAACCTGAAACTGTATATAGTATATTTGTCTCTACATAGGATATATTAAGACAGTTAGAAGAAAAGAGAAAGAATGAACTTTTATATATTTAAGAAATAAATAACTATTAATTATAGCACATTTCTGAAATTTCTGATTGTTTAGGTCTAAGAATTTCATAGTTTGAATTTCTTGCACCTTTCATCAAGAAATTAGGGTTTCTAACTAAGCTTTAGAGAAGGAGGAGATGACTTTTAACATGCAAGCATGCAAACGATCAAAAAATCTTTACACAAATCAAGTCAATATATATTAAAGAAATGCAGAAATACAACTTAATTTCAAGAGGAGAAAATTCTCTAATTTTAGAACCCTAAAATGAAATCTAGGGTTGTATATATAATTGATAGTAATATATATATATATATATATATATATATATATATATATATATATAAATGGAATGAACAATTAAGAGTACTAATCTTCAAAATCTGGAATTATCAAATTTGATTTCCTTTTCAAAAACCTACTCCATGTCTTCTTCCCACTAGAATTACCCTCAAAAAGATATTCCCCAAAAACACATATTATTATTATTTCAAAACAAAATCACACAATTGAAATCCTCTCCATTCTGTACAGTAATAGTAATTTATAGCATAAAAAATACATCTTCATAGCTTAATATTCAATTAATTAAGATCCTTAATTAATTACCTAAATAGAATATCAATTAAGGATCATGATGATGACCAAGCCTCAGCTCCAAATCTAACTCATCCTCTTCTTCTTCTTCTTCTTCTTCTTCTTCTTCAGTTTTCTGATTATTATGATCCAAATCCAAATTTGATGGACCGATTTGCAAATTCAAACTAGCTCTCCAATCATCTTGAAAATGATTGAAAAGTTGTGGGCTTTGCACATAAAAATCATGACTATGTTGGGATCTAAAATCCCATCTATCATTATTATTATTATCAGGAAAGAATGTTTGATAACTTATAAGTACCTCATGATGATGAGAAGGTGGATAGCTTTGAATTGCAGAATATCCTCTTAAACTTGCAAAATCGCAACCCTCCTCTGAGTTTTTCGCTGACGACGGAGGAACTGAATTAGGCCTGATCATGTTTAACTTGTTGTTGTGACCATTATTTGCTCTATCTTTTCTATGAATATTCATATGTCCTCCTAAAGCTTGTGCTGTGGTGAACCCTCTTTTGCAAAAAACACACTCATAAGACCTTCCGGTGCCTAATTCTTCGTTGGATCGATCTGTTCCTTCCTCGCAGCTCGAGGATTTTGAGTCTTCATGAAGGTTTGATTCCATTTTAGCTAGCTAAGCCAAGAAGAAGATAACTCTGATACAAATAGTGGGGTTTATGATAATGCTTGCTGAGAAAGGAAAGAAGTATTGGAGTTAATTTAGAGACAAAAAAGATATGAACTATTATAGGCATATATGATATGATATATTCAAGTGAAAAGAAAGAAAGTCTTTTGATTTTTGTTTGTAGAGTTTTTGTGCATTAGCCGGCAATCAGAGAATCCAAAATTAATTAATTTTTTTTTAATGAAGCAATTAAATAACATATTTTATGTTGATTTATTTAAACAGTAGTGGGGATTTGAGTAAAGGTTTATTAGCAATATTGAATTGAATTTGATACATATTAGTATTAGTCATTAATCTTGTAGCTTTCATTTAATTATATATTAACTTTCTTAATCCACTATGTGAAATATATGACTAGATGAATTAAAAAAAGCTTAACTCAAGAAAATTAATTAAACAGAATTTATATTCAATAATCAATATATATCATCCACTTCCATCCCTTTTGCATCATACTAAATAAGTAAATATATATTTCCTTGGAAAAGTATATATTTACCATATAAATTTCTATTACGAAATTACAAGTAGCTTAGTTTGTTTCAAAATTCAAAGGTTTTTTAACAAAAAAATAGCCAAAAACAAGGTCAAGATTCAATAATTAGTTAATTAATTGTATATCCCATCAATTAAGGCATGTAAAGCCATCCATTTTTAACCAAAACACATTAATAAGTTTGAATATAATGATGAAATGGGAGGTTATAGATGTAGAGCTTGCTGAGGAAAGAAGAAGGAACCTTCCTCCTTAATAAAATGGTGAATAAGCAACAGATATGTTTTTTGTAGTTTGTGTTTGTCTTTAGGTATCAGCTTTTAATCAACCTTCATTTCCTACTCAAACAAAATTAAATCATATTAATCATTATAAAAATACATTCTAACTTTTTAAATGCAAATCACATGCATCACCATAAACTTCACATATATAACAATTGTTTCTAATTTTTGCAAAATTTACTTTATCTTTCTCATAATTATTTGTTTCTAATAATTAACAAAAAGAGATAGAGGTTCTTCTTATAAATGAAAAAAATACTTGCCGAAAGCATTTTATCTTTTAATGATTGACTCGGTGCGATTAGAATTAGATCTTTGCTCAATATATTAGGGACATTTTATCTTTTAATGATCGATACGGTGCGAGTAGAATTAGGTCTACTCAATATATTAGGGACATTTATTCTAAAAAACTTGTGGAATTTCAATTTGAAATAGTAAAATTATAATTCAATTAATTATAAAAACTTAACTATGATTATATATTTTAGACAATAGTAGTATTTATATGTTTAATGTATATAAGTAAAGATAAAAATGCACCCACAAACTTGAGTGATGAATTTAAGCATTTAGTCAATTTCAAAACATTAGCTATGAATGATCAAGATAACAGTTTAGAGTTATTATAACAATGTCATTATTCTAAGAAAAACAATGTCTTAATTATAAGTTGGCTAATAATAAAAGGTAAGGTATGCGGTGTATCTAGCATGTTTGCATATAAAACTCATTTTAAACGAAAATGTAAGACTCCCAGTGTGCATAGCAGCAGCGTAACTTCTATCATTATCCTTATAGTTATAATATATAGATAATTTATGATAAAATGGTATGTGTAATCCAACCTTCTCGTTTGTTTATTATTATGTTCTATGTGATACAGCTCATACTAAAATATTATGCAAACCAAATGGATATTTTAAATCATTTTTAAAAAATATTTATAAAAATGACTATTATATTTCATAAAGGTAATAAAATAAAAAATAATTATGATACATGTCACTTTTTTATTTATAGTTATTTATTGTCTTTATATTTTTAATTTATTTATAATTAATTATTTTCAGTTTAAATTTATAGTCATTTATTTATTATACATTTCTCTGCTATTTTTGTGTTTAGTTTATTTGTTATTGTTTTTATATGTTTATTTTTTTAAAAATTTATATATTGATGTTAATCAATACCATATTTAAAATCAAATAAAAGTTTTCAACAAATCGATAGTATACAATCACAAACTGCACTTCTCTTGTCTGGGACTATAACTAGATTGAAATCTAACTATACATATCTTAAAAATCAAACTCATTTTTATACGTATTCCATAATGATTAAATGATCAACTATGATAAATTTCCATCCAAAATTAGCAACCGGCTGTGTTATAAATCCCAAATAATTGTATACAACAGGGTCAGATCAAATTTTCCCAATAATTAAAAAATCAAAACTAATGAAGAAGATGTAATTGGTTACAACTAAGATACTTATTCACTAATTAAAATCTCAGCCTGCAATTGCAATTGCAAACCCATTGGAAAAGCCCAAACCTGCAATAAAAGTCTGAAGGGTGTGATTAAAAATGTTAATTTGTTTTAAATTCTAATGAAGGGAAAATTAATTAATATGTTAAAACACAAAATGTCATTTCATGTGCGACATTTGACAAAACATCCTACTCAAAGTTTGAACTTATTACTGCACGTCCATATTGAAAATGATGAACAATATAATTTGTAAATTTATCATAATATTTGATTTCCTATTGTGGGTGACAAAAAGGTGGATAGTGGTTCAGAATTTCACAACCAGACATAACATATGAATCATTTGAACCTTAACATCACTATAAGTTTATTATTACTTTTGTCTTCAACTGCATCATTACTTTAAATTATGGTACGACATAAATTTAAATTAAACAGGATTTAGGTTAATATTTAATAATTAATGTAAATTTTGACTAAGTCTATTAGAAAAATTCAAGAGGAAACGTGCGAAGAATAAGGACGATAATTACGTTACTACTACTATTACTATTTCATTAACCAAACATTATTAATTTTCTACCAAAACAATTGTCATTTTGTTCAATTTGATTAAGCCACTTCTGAATTTTGTTAAGACAGTTTTATGTGAGTGAGCTGTGTGGTGTGACTGCTAATTAAAGATATTGATTTTCAGAGTAAATACTTATTACAGATAAAATTATCCTCTTTGTGAGCTAGCTATACAATTTTACAATGAGAATAATTTTGTCCAAAAATAAATATATGTCTGGTATCTGAAAATATCATTACTTAAGTTTATGAATTATTAATTAAATAAAAGAATAGATCTTTCAAAAAATAATAAATAAAAAAAATGGAGGAAGAAATTTTTTAAAGAATAATCATTGATGGCATCCATAGGAAAGAAGACGGCAGGCTACACCAGTCAATTCAAGAGTAATTCTCAATTATTCAACTTTGATTGCTTATTCTAGGACTATGGAAATTCATTAATATAAGGGAGCTGTAAACAAATAGCATAAATTTTGGAGTGAAATTCAAGAATTAGCACACATTTTTAAAATTTAAAGAAATAGCACATTAATTTCTAATATTCTAAAACTGCCCAAACCTAATAACACCGTTTCATAAACGGCAGCCAACAGTCCTTTCATCTCCTACGATTCCTTCCATCTCCCATCGAAAATCATTCAACAGACAGAACCACCATCGATTCATCTTCAAGAACCACCGCCGATTCATCC
>CANUEY010215906.1:0-88610 GCA_948099555.1 Croton setiger
TATATATATATATATATATATATATATATATATATTAAACAAATTTTGCAGGTATATATCATTCACAGACAAGAAAAGTAATAGTATATTTGCATGGATAAAGTTGAAACTCGAGTGAACAAATAGAATTTCATGTAATAAAGGCTCAAAGGGGATAAACCATTAATCTCTTTAAGTTTCCTAAAAAAAAATCTTAAAGTTAATTACATAATTTTATTAAACTTAAAATATAAATATTTGAAACTGAACATGACAAACAAAAATTGATTTTTTTTTTTACATAACAAAATTTGATTTTTTAAAACTTACCTTATGAAAATATGAAAATTACTATTTATTGATTTTTTTTTTTACATAACAAAATTTGATTTTTTAAAACTTACCTTATGAAGATATGAAAATTACTATTTATAGATTACATATTATTTTATTTTATTTCGTTTTTAAAGGTATTTGATGGACTATTTAACATGTAAATTCAATTTTAATTTTAAAATTTATTATATGTTGATAAAAAATAATGTAATTATGTATTTTTTCGTTTAACATGGTATTTTAATAAAATTATGTAATAGAGATTTTTTATTTCTATTTATTAAATTGTTTAATTATAAATGTATACTTGTCATTTTTCATTTGAATATATCTACATGTAAAATATAAATTTATTAGGTTGGAAATTTTTAATTTAACATTCATTGCTTAGGTTTGTTAGAAATTTTAGAAAAGCCTGATGACTTGATTTTAGTAGTTATCAAGTCTTCGGGAACGCGGACACAGGTGGTGCATAGCTGTCGTCAGCTCGTGCCGATTCAATTCAACATTTTGTTCATTCGAGTTTGATTTTAAAAAATGAAAGACATACCAAAAAAATGGAAAAACATAGCATCTATATACCTTTAAAAGTAGAGGTTAGTGTCATTTTTTCAAAAATAAAAAATATTAAATAAACTTTCACTAAAAATAGACAAAATTATTGTTCTAAAAAAATAATTAAAATATAATAAAGGTATTTCAAATCCTTCATATGTCTTAAATATGTTAAAGAGTTTACGGATATCCAACTCATAGTTTAGTATATATATGTTAAATTTAAACTGAATTTAGACATAATTTTAACATATTTTCCCATTCGTATTTTGTGGTATTTGTTGTTGTGACATTGAAGGAGGAAGGTTTACATTTTATGGTTGTGAATGTTGGTGTGTTTTGTTGTATATCTGGTTATAAATTGTTTACAATGATTGTATATTAAAAATATCCACCAAGCATTAGGAGTATATATGTAATATATATGTATAAAGTATAATGTTATTTAGTATAGATAGGATTTTACTAATCTTTGTTGATATATCCAGATTTTTTGTGTGGACTAAAGAGACATGGAAAAGGGGTAGGGTTAAGTACATGGGTGAATCTCGTTAAGGTAGTTGAAATAACTGTTGTGGACAAATAAATTTATATAATCAAAATAGCCAACTAAATCTATATTTATGTTGAAAGGGTTTTAACATTAATAACCAACTAAATTTTATCACATTTTTGTAAAAATTCTTTTCCAAATATTCATTTTTAATTATAAATATAATATAAACAATTTTTACAAACATATTATAAGCTAAGTATAAACAAATTATATACATATTTTAAGAGTGATAAATTAAAATGTGTGTTTTTGATGAACTAAAAATATTTTTATATTTAAAAACTGGAACTTTTCTAATATCATCCTTAAGATTATTTGCTACTAAGGCCAATTAAAATGGACTTAAATTGTTAGGGGCTCTTAAAACAACTCCAATAAATAGCCTCCATTAATTTGTTGTTAAATCATTGCTGATTTCTATTTAGAAATCATTGTAATTGAAGGTAGTACAAGCAATAAAATTTAGAAAAAAATTAAAAGGAAAAAAAAGTGAGATGATTTTTGTTTTTTAAAGTGTGCTCGAAAATAGCTTTTGGGCAGTTTTTAACATTTTAACTGATCAAAACTCTAAAAATTATTTTTTATAATGTTTGGTATAGTAAATTTTGAAATAACTTTTAACTGTTTATATAATGTTTTATCAAATGTCAATTCTCATAACTTTTAGCATTTAACTTTTGTCAAATACGTAATTATATTCCTATTTTTTGTATGATTTTTCTAGTGTCATCTGACATTTGCAGACGACTTATTAGACATATCTTGTTTCATTTTCTGATTTATTGGACACCTATTATTTTATTTTTATGATATATTGGATATATATCGTTTTATTTTATGATCTATTCTTAGCTGACTCGTGCACGCACGCAAACAGAGCCGTCCGGTTAAAATGTCCAATAAATTAAAATAGAAAATGAGAGGTGTTTAATAGATCATATTTAAATGATAGGGTGTCACTAAGAAAAAGTGGTAAATAAAGATATAATATTAAAATTGTAAAGACTATTGTCTCTCTACTAGAATAAATGGTCCAATTAATTTTTTTTAGAATAAGATAACATTTAAATTGTGATAAAATTAGATGATGATTTTTTTAAATATTTCACATATACGTGCATAATAAATATTAAAATTTAAATTAATGGTATATTAATGTTTTTCTTTTAAATGTTATAATTTCAGTATTTAATAATAGAGAAAATATAAATGATATAATGAGACATAAAAAGTAGTTATTAGAGTATATGAAAGAAATATAAGTGGAGGACAACATTACAATTTTTTTTCATAACAATATTGTTTTAAGGAGGCTGTCAGGAAAACCCATCTCCCCATCCTTATTATCATCACATAACAATAATGAGTAGAACTGATTAATTTGGTCGTTAATTTTCAACTTCTTCACTAATCCAATTAACTGCCAAATTGTTTATAACTCAGGGACCTTAAATTTCCACCAATATAACCCAAACTTCAATTTCTAAAAATTTTGTTTTCTTTAATAAACTGTGAATCTCTTATAACTTAAAATGACTTTTTAATTCATCAACATTTGTTCTGATGGTTCATATGTTCATATATATGCTCTTATATTTGTCAAATAAGAAAAATAGATAATTTTTTTTTTTTTATAAATAACTCTCCGATACCAATGTGCATTTAGAACATAAATCTGACGTGAATTTGATATTGTACAGTTCATCTTTTATTTTTAAATGGTATTTTAAATAATATCTACATTTATTGTGAATTGTGATTGGTTTCCAATTAAATTGCAATTCTAATAAAAAAAAATGAAAAATAATGCATTAGCGATAAAATTTTAAAATTAAATTCATAATAAAAATTCATCAATATCACCTTTCACTCTATATGACACATAAGTCAAAAACACTCTTTACTGTTGGAGATGCTCTAACACTACGATACTGTCGCTCATAGGAAATTTTAATTAATAGCCAATAATTGATAAAAATTTATACTAATACTTAGTTGAATATTGGAGGGTTTTATTCTTAGGTGATATTTGGTTGGAATTCAATACACTAAGAAAGTGGGTTTTCCACGATAGAATTTGAACTGTTTTAACTATAAGGAACTACAATTATAATTGCCACAAATTATAATCATAATCATTGGAAAATGATTTGGTTAGACTTTTACCAAATTTAAAAAATTTAAAAAATGCCTACAATATCCCTAAGAATCCATCTTGAACCGTCTAAGAACTGTGGCGGTTTAATTCTAATTCTAATTCCATCATTTTTCTAGAATTGTAAATTGGTGATTACTAAGATTCTGTAATTATGGCCAAGCCTACTCAGAAAGTAGACATTTCAACTTCTCTTGCATATGGGTAGTAATTACTAGAATTAAAGTTAAGGAAGCATAATTTTCTAAGTAAAAAAGTGATAAAGTCATATTTTATTACTTGATCAAAATAAATTTATTAAAAATAAATTTATTTTCTACAGTTAATTTTCACACAAAAACACTTTAAAGACCATACTTTCGAAAAAATAAAGCACATTAAACAAAAGAATATTTTATGATTGCAAAATTTGTAATCAATGATAAACAATTACAACTTATTTAAGTAAAAAAAAAGAGCAATTAAACATTGATAATTGAAAAAAGGAAAAAAAAAAAAAACCAAAATGTCTAATTGAAAAGTAGTTTATGAAAGGATGGTAAGGTTGCCTCCACTAATGAAGCTACATAGGCAATATATGTAGAAAAAAGTAATAGATTGTATTATGAGTCATTATTTGGAGAAGGAGGTGGTCCTATTAGGTGCCTAACATGACATTTCATTTACTAGCAAAAAAATAAATTAGAGGCCAAGGTTTAGAAACATGACTCTATTTCCAAGTAATTTCTTGGCTAGTGCATAGTGGTCGGGTATTGCATGGACAAAAATATTTTCTTGCCTACTATAAAGATTCTCATCTTCCTATTTTATTATGATGTTGGGATTCGTAAAACCTTTTTTTATTTAAAAATAATAATAATCTATAAATGAGTGAACAAAATAAATATTTTTAATTTACATTCCTATCAAAAATTCATTAAATTACCTTTAATTTCATATAAAATAACGATTTTAATTTTGTTTTGACTAAATAGTCTTTTTTTATTAAATAAATTATCTTTTCTAACTTTTATTTTTATTACTAATTTTTTATTAAAATTAAATAATATAAACTAAATAATAATGATAATAATAGTAATAAAACATTGACTTAAAGCTTTTTATGGATTTTATTAAAAAATAATTGAAGATTTTTCATGCACTCATACTAGGGATATATATGAGGCTCTCAGTTCAATTGTATATTTGTGGTAGTTAGGATTCTATTGGTATGCTGGGTGTGCGAAAAATTCGAATTCAAAAAATTCAATTGAACTCATTAAATTTTTCAAAGTTTAGGTCGGTCCGACTCACCGAATAGAATTAGAATCGGACTGAATTTTAGGAAAAGTCAAGTTTTTCATTGACCCGACCTTGACTTGTTAGCTATTCTTATTTAGTCTGGGCCACAAAAATACCCACATTCGGGTTTGGGATTATATTGGATCAGTCTGGACCCAAACCCGACCAATAAATATCCCTAATGAGGCAGCTTCAAAGTTTTTAGTCTAGTTTCACTATTAGCTTTCACATCGAGGTAGTCTTCGTGGGCGTTTTCATTGTTTTGTTATGGTTTTTTGTTCTTTAACTCATGTGTAGTCTTGTGTTATTGCATTTTATATTTCATGTAGTAATATTATTATTTGCTTATAAAAAACATAAAAAATATATTCAAAATTTTTAAACAACTAATAAATATTAGTATTATTAAAAATAGTAAATTTTTACTATTCATAACAAATAGAAAATATTTTATCATTTAAAAATAATTATAAGTATACAATACTTTCTTTTTAAATTTATCAAATATAGTTCAATATATATTTATAATTTATTTTGATATGTAATCGCATGCATTCATATTATAATTGTATATAACTCATAAAACTAATTCAAAATACTAAATATAAATTAAAAATAAATTAATATAAAATCAAAAAAAAATAATAAAATATATGGAAGCAAGCATTAACGCGCATTTTTAAGTGATTAAAAAACTAACAATTAAGAAAGATAGAGTAATCATATAAAAAACCATATAAATTTTAAAAGTATTAGTTGCATTATTATAAAGTTATTTATAAAATTTTAAAATGCTCAAAAAAAAAAAAAGAGATTATTTGAACTATAGCTCCAATATAACATAAGGGTATTTTTTGCTCTATAATATACTTAATTTAGCGCATTTTACTCAAATTAAAGGTTATCCCTCCTTTAATCTTAGTAATAATCTAAATCAATTTCTATTTTACATTAACAATTAGAATTATTACGCAGTCTTAGACCAACACCTTGAGAAATTTAACAAAATGGTAATTAATTAATTAATTTTGTCATGTGGAAAACGAGTTTTGACCTTTTATTCAAGAAGAAACTAGAACAGAAATTATTATTATATAAAAATCAGAGTTGTTAAAAATTGAAACCTTTACTAATTATTATTTAATTAAGTTATCCTATCATATTTAAATTATTTTGGATAGTTTTACCACATAAAATCCAAAATGGGGCCATAAAATAGGCTTGGCAAGTTCATGAACTTTCTTTGCTGAATCGTGTGGTTATTGTCTTCACATAAATTAAGCATTATTCTTATTGAATGACAAATATAAGGAGCTCGACTTAATAAACATTTTATTAGAAAATGACTTCAAATACACGTTGTAAATACACCTAAATCACAACACATACCACCACCACAATAATTTGTTTGTAATTGAATAAGACATCTTCCAAAAAAAAAGTGGTTTACATAATATAATATGCTTAAATTTAATGAAAGTTTTTCAAATCAATATTTCAATCAATAATATTAATTAGGCGTTGTTTGAATATTTGTTACCAGTTTGTAACGGATATTTGCGGAAAGTTAAAAGTTAAACGGCTAAATATATAATTATGCTCTTCATATTTATAATTTTTCTCTAGCGGCACTCTATCGTTTAAAAGTGACCTATTAAATACTTCTCATTTTCTATTCTAATTTATTGGACACCTCAACCTACCGGCTCTGACTGTGTTCATTGCATGCGCCAACCAAAATTAGGTTATAAAATAAAATGATAAGTGTTCAATAGATAAAAAATGACATGATAGGTGTTTAATAGATCGTTTGCTAATGTTTGGGTGCCACTAAAAAAATCGTGCAAAGAATAAAAGCATAATTATGTATTTCGCCATTTATGGATTGCAATGTTATCTTTCGACATTAACGTTGTTTCAACGCAAAAATGAGCGTACACTTATACTTTATAAGGAATTAGAGAATATTACATATATGTTTCACCTTTATCTGAACAGTGTATTTATATTTCTATATGTGTATTCCTATGCTACTTATTAATGTGTATTCCTATGCTACTTATTAACACCCGCCGAGGTGGAAACAAGTTTATTAATTGAAAATGTATTGTTTTTTACCAAAAAGATTAGGTGACAAAACATTTTTAGTTTTATGCGTGTTGAAACTAGTCGGTTTTAAAAATGATTTTAGAGTCATCACCTGATTTCAGAACACCAAATTTAACTTTTAAGAAAAATGACTCCGTTTTTATTTTAAAAAAACACTGGTCAAAATAATTTAGAGATTCGGGTAAGGAGGTAAGGTACGATGGTTTAAGTTTTACTTAAACCGCCGACCGGCAAAACTGGCCTCTTGATTTGTTTTTCTTTCCAAAATTTAAGTTTGATTTTATTAAAAAACCGTTGCGTGATTAAACTATCGATATTCCTAAATGGCGATTTACGGTCATTCGCGAAAGTCAAATTCAATTATTGAAAGCGGTAAAGTGCGGAAAATTTAAATGTGCAGAAATTTAAACAATCGCATCTTGACCTAAATTATTCTTTCTCCGATTCGGAGAAAATAATTACAAACCGTCCTAATTTAATTACATTATACCCCATTTAATCCCAAAATAACCCCAAAATATTTGAAGAAACATGTAAAATTACGAAAAAATACCCAAATTTTGGAAAATTACGATTTAGTCCCTAAAATTGAAAAATTATTAAAACAGCCCCCAAAATATGCACGATTATCTATACAGTCCATAAAAAGTATAAATATGCAAAACTAACATTTTGGAACCAATTATGTAAAATTGCAATTTGATCCCCATATTTTGTAAAATTACTCAATTGACCCTAAAGCATACAATTTTGTCAAAACAATCCAAGAAGCACTCAAAACATACCAAATTAACAATTTTGAAAAAATCATGTAAAAGTTCAATTTAGTCCCTAAAGTTTTAGAAATTTACAAAGTTGTCTTTAAACATAACAAATTATTCAAAACAGACCCTAATTAACTAAACAAACCATTATCTTGTCAGATTCTCAGATAATACCCACATATATGTAGATTGTCTAAAATAGTTTCTATTACATGTAAAATCATTCAAAAAGTCCATGGATCATATAAAAGTTTCATAATAGTCCACATATTATTTCTTCATGCAATAAGGAGCAAACAATAGCAGTTCATACTGCCAAAGCAACCAGCATACAGACCAATTTACTGAACATTTATAAAAGTTCAAAATTCTTTTAAACAGCAGCATAAATTATCCAGCAATATGAATGATTCTATGAATAGCAGTATGAAGGACACCAAGTTTTTGAAGGGAGAGTGAATCGACAGCATGAAGAAATAACAATTGAAATGATCTGAAGATGTAACAAACACTGGAACAAATGACAGCAGTTGAACTACAACAGAAATCAAGGGTGACAGCAGCAGGATTTGAAGATAAAATGAGATGTTCATGTTTGACAGAAACAGCTTTGGCACTTGAGGTATACAGAAAAGCTTCTGATAGATAAGATCTAATGGAATTAAGTCCATGAAGTAACAGTGCTGTCAATACGCTGCCATTTCTTGAAGAGTGGAGAATTTCTTGTAGGTTTAGGCACATCTCCATTGATGAATCCAATCTTGTCCCTAGAAGTGAGAGCAATCAGCATTGATCTGCCCCATGAAAGATAATTAATCTCCTTCAATGAAATATTAACTAAGTGGTAATAGATTGATCTAAGTTTGATAGTTTGTAAACATCATCTGGATTATCAATTTGTGGTTGAGTAGGATCTGCCATTTTGGATTTCAAGCCTGAAAATTTTCAAAGGTTTCCTTGATCTTCAATTATGAGAATTAGAGTATGGGACAATATCGTAAAAATAAATAAAATTTAGGTTAAATATTTTGGTCAAAGTCATATTTGCAGTAATGCCATTTTATTACTTTTTTTTTTTTTCAGAAGCGCCATTTAATTTTATTGCTATGATTTTTATGAAAAACCATTTTATTACTATTTATTTAGAACAATTTAATTTTATGTTATTTTATTTTTTATTTTTTAGGAAAGAACAATTTTATTACTATTTGGTATTTGCAAAAATAAAAAGAAATTTTATTCACTCCCATACGTTACGTGGCAGTGGTGAAAGATGGTACTTCTAAAGTGTATTTTCCTCCTAATTTGGGAGGAAAAGTACTTGAGTAAAATACGAATTATTTTCCTTTATGAATTTTCATTCAAACAAGTTTCATGTATTTTTCATAGCCACTTTCCTTTCCTTTCCTTTTTTTAATTATTTATTTCCAAACAATACGTTACCAAATCCAACTGACTTCTGGCTATTTTTTTTTGGAAACAAAGAAGTACCACTGTTATTTGCTCCGATCCCCATTGTTTTTCAGCGGCCACGGACAGAAATCAAATTTCTTTTTTTTTATGCATTTTGTAGACATAATATGGTGGAGTCCATAGAAAGAGTGTATTTGGACTTTATAAATCAAACAGGATTTGTGAGTTTAGGTCACCGTTGGAATTTATTCATTGACCGGTAGCAACTTTTTCAAACAAATTGATAAATTTTTATCGAGTTTTTAAATTTAAAGTAGAAGATGAAGTTATAGTATAAAATGATATTCAACCTTTACATTTAATTATTTACACATAAATCGACTTGTACATACATTTATTGATATTGATTTATATTGACTTATACATATATTTAATATTCATTTACTGATTTTTATTTACTTTTATGTTGATTATAGTTTTCTGTTATTTACTTATATTGATATTTATTGATTTATATAAATTTATTGATTTGTATTGACTGATTTTTTCGGTGAAAATCGCAGGAAACTAATTGTAGTCTCGACGACCATTTTTTGGTTATTTGGTGAATTTTGAAGAATTTTTAAAAATTAATCACAGTTATTGTCTCATATTGACAGATATATATAAATATATCTAGAGGGGGAGATATGTATAAATATTGGCCAAAAATGTTATTTTCCTATTTTTTAAATTTATGAGCTATCGTACTAATAAATTTATCAAAAGGTGTTATGTGGCTAATTGGCACTTATTTGAACCATCATGGGTAGTGATTCTCTTCTCGCTTTTCATTATTTTTTACGTTTACTTTTAGTTTTTAAATAAGTTTCACATTTCTATTTATTTATGAACAATTTCCATATTTCGTTTCTCCAATCTATCCGTGAGTTTTATTTTTTTTTTTATGGGATTTTATTATTTTATGCAATTATTTATGTGGACAAATTTGAATACATTGTAGATTATTAATCTATTTTGTACGGAGTTCAGATCTTCCAAAATGGATGACCCTTTATGTTAATGGAATCTGTTACTGCGTCTTGTTCTTTCATTAGAATTTAATTCATCATACATTTTCGCAAGATTTAGATGCTTTAAATTTTTAAGTGGACACAATTACATAAAGTTTTAAATATCATCTAACTAACTTTTTAGTCAATTAAGATCGTTTTCAATAAAATATTTAATTTTTTAAATTTATATTTCTTATTTTTTTCTTGTGAAAATTTCGATATACTCCATTGTGAATAATAATAAAACGAAATTATTTCAAATGAGTACAAATCAGTACAATTAATAGAAATTAGTGTAAATTAATATAAATCAATATAATGAATAAAAATCAGTATAAATCAATATAAATTAGTATAATAAATAAAATCAGTATAAATCAATACAAATTAGTATAATAAATAAAAATATTAAAAAATCAGTAGAATAAATATAAATTAGTATAAATCAATAATTATTGTAATTCAATAAATGTCAATTAAGTAATTTTCAATAAATTTCAATACAATTCAGTAAATTTCATTACAATTTAGTATTAATAAGTTTCAATAATAAATTTCAAAATAATTCAATATAATTTAGTAAATTTCAATACAATTCAGATCAATAAACTTCAATACAATTCAATAAATGTCAATACAATTTAGTAAACTTCAATACAATTCAGTAAAATATAACAGAAAGTCATGCCATATTATCTTTTTCATGTAGAAATCCTAGTTGCCATCAGTCATTGGAGAATTGTAACGGTGAAGAAACTTGACAAATAATATGTCATTGGAAAGCTCTCGACTCTTAAATTTTAAATATGACTTTGCTTTGTCGTGACTCCATCGTCTGTCACCGAAAAATACAAAACAAAGTTTGTCAAATAACTTTTTTTCGGGCAAACGATAGTGGTAAGATGAGTACTAAAATGTTCCTCCACATTTGGGTTTTACTCCGGTGGCCTCAGATTAGAAATCTACCGCCAGAATCACAAAAAATTAAGGTTTAAATTTTTTGGATCTACAAAATCAATTTTTAGCTTTGGTTAAAACTTAACTTTCTACCACTATTTGCTAGAGAAATAGTGCTGGTTGACCTTGCTGTGGCCTAAGGTGCTAGAGGAATGGTGCTGGTTGACCTTACTGTAGCCTAAGGTGGTGACCAGCAACTTCACCTGGGCCATTCCAATGATGAATGACATCAACAGGAGATGAACGTTGAACGGTGGTAAGAATGAAGCTTTCCATCCTGTTTCCACGTTACAAAGTTTGCATATACAATTTTATTTTTTAAAAATAATAAAAAAGAATAAAAACACAATTACGTAAATTGACACAAAAATTTTTATATTTTTAAATGTTGCAGTCCAAATACTAAAAGTGGAAAGTGTGTTAGAATGAAAAATTTTTCAATTTAAAATAATCCACAATTTTGAATGAAAAAATATTTTATTATCAACATAGTATACACACAAAATAAAATAAAAAAACTTTCTTTTTTGCTAAATTTTCTAGAATTAAAGAGCGGAATAATTTTTTACTATTTTCATATATTTTTTTAATCAGAAATATCATTATTATATTACCAATTTTTTGATCTGCCACATTTTATGATAAATTTAATTTAAAGTAAAATTCTGTAAATTCATTATAATTTTTGATATTGATCACTAATAATTAAAAAAATAATGTGTATTTACTCGAAATGATGAACTCGTGGTCTCTCCACTTTTCCATAACCGATCTTCGGATCAGATTCATGAGAAATCGCAAAAAAAAAAAAAAAAAAAAAAAGTTGAAACACAATATTAACAAGAAAAGAAGAAATAGAATTTGGTTACTTTGCGTGGAGAGGTATACTAAAGACTAATATAAACTTCCAAGCCAAAAATCCAACACCTAACTACAACATTACCGATGTCGGCAAAAAAATATAGTTAATGTATTTTATTCCATTTTGTTTATGTTAATAGTAGGTACTATATATCATACTTTTTTTTTTCATTTTCTCACTAATAAGTTCAAATAATTGGCTTTGTTTTTTTTTTTTTTAAAAAAATAGGTTTTGTGTATTTTTAGTTTTTAAACCTAATTAGGGTTTGTGTTAAAATTTTAATGCAACATGGAATTTGTAGCTTTAGAATCTGTTATAAAAATCTTTTCAAAAGTTAAAATAAATAAATGGAGTCCTTACAAACAAGTTTCCTAACGACAAATTTGTAAATAAACAATACAGCACTTCAACTTCACTCGCAGGTTTAAATTTGCTCCATATCCACATTTTCATTTATCTCTAATGATCACCTCTGGTCAAGCTAACATCACCAAATGAAATTCTAGAGATCGAAAAATCTTGCAGTCTTCAAAATCTAAGCCCTTTTCAAAATCTTACGGTAAGCCAAAACTTTAACCAGCAAAATTGTAGTCTTCGATAACCAGCTAAACAGTCTAAGGGCCACTAAGAGATTCCTCAAGCCATGGTGAGTCTTGTAGTGCTCTCATCTTCTTTCGTTGGACGGAGAAAAAAAAACCGTAGGTTGGAATTTGGATCATACAATTCAAAAACTTCAATTGCGAAAATTGAGTTTTTTTTTATGGTCAACTAGAAAGTGTGAATGCATATTTTGAATAACCTTGGTGAGATCTTCCTTCCGGTGTAAACAATTGACAATTTTAATGGTGTATGGTAACCATGAAGGTTGAATAAATTATTATATTTTCTAGCCAAATGATGCATGATCTATGAATAATAAGATCACAGTTAGAATTTTTTGTGCAAATATCCCTTTGATTTTGAATCTTTAACAATCTAACTTGAATTGTGATTTGAAAATATTTGTTAAGTGTTATTTCAATGAGACAAGTTAAAGCCGAAAAGTTTAAAAGTCCAAAAACTCAAGTTATGAAGAAATAAAGGAATGTAGTCTTGGAAACTCTAAGTTTGGTGTAAGCTTAGAAAACACCATTGTAATCAAGTGTTTGATTAGTGGAACCCAATGTTTATAAGAATTGGAGAAGTGGATGTAGGACTGAGTTATATCCGAACTACTATAAAATCCTTCTTTGACTTTCTTAAACCCTTCTCTTCACCAAAATTTTTATAAACCAACCAATTCACCCCTTCCTTTTGGTTGCCATTTTGTCAAAAATTGGTATCAGAGCTCGATTCTTTCAATCAAGTTTAAGTGCGAGAAGAGATCCAAGATGGAGACAGTTTAAGATCTTCATCACCAATCATTAAAGCCTTTCTTTGATGGAAGTGACTTCCCATATTGAAAGGTTCGAATGGAAAGGTGTCTTGAGAGTCAAATGTTATGAGATTATGTAATTGAAGAATTACAATTTGCCACCGAAAAGGATAATGAAGGTGTTGAATTTCTAATACCAAGAAGAGATGGACGGACAGAAGAAGCCGGAAGGATTCTTCATTGTCCTTCACCCTATTCTATGTGGAAGAATTTGGAGAATTATCATGAACGCACAAAGTAAGTTAAAGATGGAAAGAAACTTGCAGCAATCTATATATACGAGACATTCAAGAGGTTGCTGGATGAAGACATCACCACCATGACTAAACATCTCCTTAGTGTGGTGACTAACTTGAGGAAGCTAGGAAAACACTACACTCTTGAAGAAGTCAATGACATGGTATTGAGAGCCTTTGCCTAAAATATGGGATCCTTTTATGTAGTATATTAAGAAGGGTCTTAACATCAACACCATAAGGAGTGATGAGCTCATTAGTGAACTTTTCACATGAGAGCTCACTCTCACCAAGAAGAGCAAGAAGAAAGAGGCTTTTAAAGTTGAGGAATCAAAAGAGAAGAAGAAAACTATAGCCTTTAGAATTGGGCACTTTGTGCCAAAATTGACTTTTAGGGGCACTTCATACCAAAATTGATTTTCAATGTAAGTTGGGCACTTAGTGCCAAAATATGATTTTTGGGGGGCACATTTCGTGCCAAATTTAGGATTTGATTAAAAGAATAATTGTAGAATATCATTCAATTAAAGTAAAAAGGCAAAGTTTGGATCATACATGGTTTAATGTGCAGCCACTCTTGAGCTTCAGCTTGGATTTGCTTGAACTTAAATCCTCGTTAGGGTATTTAATTAATTATGAATTCCAAACTTTAGCAAAGTTTCAATTCAATCAATTAAATATGAAAAGCAAGTAAAGAATCGAAAGGATCGACCAGGGAGAAGAGATCGTCCGTCAACACAGATCGAGATCTCCAAACTTAGGGGCGAAAAGGTTGCATTTATAGGTAGAAAATTAAGGTTTTTGCACATGGGGGCACTAGACCACGCATAGGGGCATACATAAGGACTATGCACGGCGGAATAAAAGAGGTTGTGCATACAGCTATAGAGGAAAAATGTGCATGTATCCACGAGAGACCTACGCACGGATATGCCAAGTAGATGCCTACGCACACACGATGGCATTGCTTTGGCTAACGTAGGCTAACTTTTTGTTTCAAATTTTCTAGCTATTATATAGCTTTTCAGGCTTTTCTGACCACATATTTCTGATTAGCGTATTTTTTCAGTTATTTCAAGTATAATGAAGGCATACTTCCGGGATAGTTAACAGGTGACCTCTAATCTTGCTTGACTGTTTGCAGTCCAAGAAATTGACTTTCTGAGCCTCAAAATATGAGTATTCACATCGAAGAACTTTCTTGCCTTCACCTTAAATGTGCATTTCTCAAGGTTCATTTTCATCCCATAAGAATTTAAGGTATTAAAGATAGTTTTTAGGTCCTTGGCATGATCAGCTACAGTCTTGTTTTTGACTATCATGTCATCCATATATACTTCCACGGACTTCCTAAGCAAGTCTTTGAACATGTGGTTGATGAGTATTTGGTACATTACTCCCGCATTTTTCAAACTGAAGGGCATAGACTTGTAATAATAGGTCGTTATGCCTGTAGTAAAGCTTGTCTTCTCCTCGTCCTTTGAATCCATCATAATTTGATGATAAACTGTTAGCCAAGTCCAAGAAGCTAAGGATCGCATAGCTTGTCGTAGAATCGGCAAGGATATCTATATTTGGAAGCAAGCACATGTCTTAAGGATAAGCCTTATTCAGGTTAGTAAGGTCAATGCACATTCTCCACTTTTCATTTTTCTTTTTTACTTGAACAATGTTAGCTAACCATTTTGAGAACTCCACTTTTGTGATGAATCAAATGTTGAGCAATTTGTCTACTTCATCATCTATGATTTGCTGCCTATCTTACGAATAAAGGCATTTCTTTTGAGCCAAGTGGTATGGTTTTTGCCGATACAAATTTTGTGAGTCATCACATCCCTGCTAATCCTATTGATGTCACTAGGCTACTACATAAAGGTATGCTCCTACTGTCGAGGCAATTTTTTTACTAATCCTGCTCCTTTACCCAACTGAAACCTTATTCTGAGTTGGTGATCAGCCGACAATACGAGGGGAACGGTTTTTGAGGCCGGCTTCGCTCGATCTTCATTTCCTTCATCTTAGGGATCCTAAGTATTTCTCCAAGTAGAGGACGAACGTGATGACATTCAGGACTCAGGTTATTCGCTGGTTCAACTTCATGTGGAAGGTGTGTTTGATTTGTTTGTTAGGTGTAGACATGCATTCGAAGGGGTGGGGAAGGGGAGAAATCAAGGTTGATTATTGTAAAGCCTAACCGATGCTTATTGTCGAATGAATTTTCCAAACTCTAGATCAGTTAGGGTTTAGAACCGAGCTCACTACACCAATGTTGTCTTAGAAACTCTTAAATCTTAAATAAAGCAATAAATGTTGTTATATTATTAATGAGGGGGAAGTCCCCTATTTATAGTAAAATACAATGGGGTATTACCTCTTAGACCTAATTTTATAATACAGTTAGGTATATGTTAATGAGACTTTGGGGTCCTATTTTATTTTATGAGCCAATAATATAGATTGGAAATTTGACTCATAATATAAGGGAAAATTTTAAATTTTTATAGATATCTATATTTTTAGTACAATTTTATAATTTATTACTACTAAACTAAGTAGGATAAATAATTAATAAATAAATAAGACTATTTTTTCAATGGAATACTTTAATTATTAATAAAAATTAAATACAATTATTTAGAGAAAAAACTTACTTCTAATGAAAGTGATTAAGAGAATTTCAAATATATATTTATGATTGTATCTTATCATTTATAGAATAGAGAGGAGTTTTTTTTTTTTTTTTTAAAAAAAAAAACAAAGATATTAAACTTGTATTGATAAAAGAGTGGGTAGAAAGGCTTGAAAAATCAAGATACAGAAATATAAATATTTTTCTTTTACAAATTCCTTAAAAATTTTGAAATTTTATAATACAGAAAAAGAAAAATCTTAAACGCTTACAGATTTGAAGTTTTATGTTGATACTTTTGAGCTCCTTTCCAAAGAAAAAAAAGATAAAGATATAAAGAGATATCAAACCTTCATCTTCAAAATAATTATTGGTAAAAGATGCAAGAACAGAAAACGGGTTGCATTTGAAATTTGGAGAAAGATAAAAATAATCAAATTCTAATACTATATTTCAATGGAGGGGAATTTCATTTCTAAAACAATTGAATTTAATAAAAATTACGAATATTAACTAAAATATAATTCCTTTATAAAATATAAAATATGATTATGAATATAAATTAAAATAGTATTAATATTCGTTAAGAGAATAAGATTATGAATATAAATTAAAGTAGTATTTTTTTAATCAAATATTATTTGAATTTATTTATTTATTATTTTATTACCATAATTTAAAATTTTAGTTGAATTAAAATTTTTTCAAGAGAATAGAATATTATTATAAATATGAATAATATAGTATTATATAAAAGACTAAGATTATGAAGTTTAATTAAAATAATATTATTTAACCGATTAAGATTAAGATTAAAATTATTATTATTCTTATTACTAAAATAAAAATATAATAAAATAATATTTTTAAGGGAATATAATTTATGAATATAAATAAAATAATATCTTTTATAGAATATAGTTTAAATTTATTTATTGTTATTGTAATTTAAATTTTAGTAGGATAAATTAATGAATTAAAAATTTATATAATTAAAAATAATATTTTCTTAGAAAATATAACTTAATTTAATTTTACTTTAATATAATTCAAATATAATTAATTTAGTGATTTTATTTTTTGAAGTTCGTTTTGGAGGATCCGTATAAACGATTCCAACTTATTTGAAATAAAAACTGGTACTTTAGTAATATTATAATTCAAATTTTCATAAAATAAACTAATTAATTATGCATATCCTTAAAATTATAAATTCAATAAAAAACTTACAAGAAAGGTTAATTTTCCTTATTTCTTAAAAAATATTGTTCTAATTCATATTATATTCTCTTAAAAAATTCTATTTAATTTAATTTATTTTCATAATCTCATGTAATATATATACAGATTCGTTTATCATTTTCAAAATAAGCCTTTATACAGCTATTAATGCAAAAAACCAAAAAGGGTATTTAATTTTTGTATGTGGTTTTAGCCATTTTAAACATATTGTCCCTTTCTTTTCATGGAACATAGTCACCTAAAGTCATTTTTAGGCATGCTTCTACATCAACCTTGGCAGCAATCATATAAAACTCGATGGAAACACTGGTTAAACATTATATCGCCACGCTGAAGAACTATCGAAGATCGATAGAAACAATGGATGACTAAAACTTAAACGGAGGCGATTTGAAACTCAAATTAAACAGACTAAAGATTAACGGAAATCAACTAAAGGAGAAGAAAAACAACGAATATAAAGGACTTCTCATCGTTGGATGGGTATAAAGCAAGATAGATACAATTTGGAATTAGGTATTGGCGATGTTTCTGCTTCATTGTGCTTATGCTTAATCGGGATTTTAATGTTTCTCTTTCTGAAAATGGTTGTTTCTTTTTGCATTTCTATTTTTATTTTTTTTTATAAATCATATGTTGTGTAAGATCTCACATTTGATAATGATTGAGATATAATTTATAAATTAGATCATCTAACTATTTTAGTTAACTTAGGTGAACCATTTTGGGCCAAATAGTTGACAAAGGCTAAGAGCAAACTTAACATCTACCATAAACTATACTTTCTTTTTAAAAAAACAAAATACCACAAAACTCAAAACCACAAACTTATGGCACAAAACTTTACTATATTCTGAAAACCCCACAAAACAAAAGCCTCTTCATCGAGAGAGAACAAAACTTCTAGGCTTCTAACCCTACTTCACATGCACAATGCCAACCACACACATCCCTACCATCGCCTAAGACATCTCGCCACCACTGACCAGGATCTCGCCGCTGCAACCATCAGTCTGTTAATCCTTAGAGAACTAAGAATGTGAGTTAAATTAGTTGACAGATTAAAATCTTTGCGGAAGTTGGTGGATAAAAAATGATAAGCACAAGAAGGTTTATAGTGATTCAGTTATTACTCAAAGCCTACATCCACTTCTCGAATTCCCTTCAAGAATTCGTTTTAACTATAATCTCAACGATTACAAAATGGAAGTTTTGCAAATTGACTTTCAACATAGAGTTTATGGGTAACTCCAAACACTATAAACAACAAGATTGAGTTTTCAGGAGGCTCTCTCAATAAACCTAAATTATAAAACAAGATTGTTGAGTTTTCAATAGGCTTTCTCAACTAACCTTTTCCAAGAATTGATCACAAAAATGAATGGGTAGAAAGAAAAAACTTTAAGAGGTGGAAAAGTATCAATTATTTAATAGGTTTAACCTTGTGGGAAGGGTGATTCATACCCACAACAACCCTTCTAGCCGTTAGGACACTTGAAAAGAAAATTCTAAACTTTTCCAATAGGGTCGCATACATTACTCTACTATCGCGTGCACGATGTCTCACTGAGAACTTGCAATGGCTACTTCAATGTGCATTTAAAACTAGTCAGGTGCATTTAATGCACTATCCGTTAAGAATTTGATGTAGAGTCGCATGCATTATCTTTTTTTGTTGCGTACGCAAAAAACCTTCTAGACTGAAGGTTGTACCGTCGAGCATGCTACTTTGTCACGTGCGCGAAAATGCTTCTAGACTGAAGGCTTGGTTTTCATGTGTGAAACATTAGGTGGCGTGCGCTATGTTCAGCTTGAAACTTTTCCCTTGAATCTTATTAAGGTGGAGTGCTAGACGGAAACCGTTGCTTGTGTGATGTTTCCTTGGATTTAAATTTCTTTTGTGCGAACTTTGCTTGTCGTATGCGCTAAAATGTTTCTAAACTCAAGTCCACTTCTTCGCAAGACAGTGGCGCGCGCGAGGTAATGGTAAAGCAATTTGCATTTGTCTTTGGTCGAGGTCGAGTGCCCTATATTCTATCACGTACCCGACTTGCTCTACTTTCCTTTTGCATGATCTTACAGGAAAGATTCCTTTTGGCTTTCACTTTACTTTTTTGAAATATTACTTAAACACACATTATTAGATCACAATTCAAGTTAGTTTTGTCAAAGATTCAAAACCTAATGGATTTTGCTAAACAGAGTCATGCAAGTAAGCTTTGCTCAAATTGCTTTTATCACACAAAAAGTAGACTGCTCACCAAAATTATGCTTCGCTGTCATTTCCATTCTCCAACCATCTTCTGTTAGTACCTCCTTTCATCGGCGTTATTTGTGACAACCCTATCCATATATGCGTCATTTATTAAACAAGTCACATTTTATATATATTACGCGTCACACTTCATTTACTATTCACACTAGTTGTCACATGCTTTACTAATAATATATATCATATACATTTTCCAATAATATATAGCATATAAGTTTATTAACAAAGTAATTCACAGTGTTATAATTATATAATAATTAACATAAACCTATCAAACACAACTATACATGTGGATGCAACAATGAGGAAGAGAGGTCCTATGCTTCAACTAACCGACCTATGAAAAATCGAGTGTGATGTGCTACACTTCAGGTTGTGTCCTAGTCTGACAAGAGTGACAAGAACCTGAAATATAAATTACGATTCTAATGAGTCACATACTAAGCAAGTAAACTACTATAATTTAAATCAGCAATAATCACAAATTCATAACATGATCAATAACATTTGTATGCATATGCTTATATCATATGATTCCATTTAATTTCGTTTTGACCCATCAAGCTAAGTACTGTCTCTGGAATTTCATATATCATATAACATATGGTTGGATAGTGACAAGTTCTTGTATGACCTGAAGATCTATTTTTAAAATCATATATTGCCCATAAGTCCTGCCTGTAAAATCATATAATGGCCCGTGAGTCTCGCTTGTGAAATTTCGCAAATACAAGTCAAGATGGTCACAACTCCTTTATTAAGTCTTTTATGAATGCTTTTATATGACATACATATATAATCATATGAAATATCATCTCAATTTCAATATAATCAAATGATCGGGCTTCAGTACTGATCCAACAAATAATCAACATATTATTAATATCAATAAAATCAACTGATCGGGCTTCAGTACCGATCAAAACAAATAATTAGCATATAATCAACATCAATAAATCAATTGATCGGGCTTTAGTGCCGATCCAAACAAATAATCAACATATACTCAATATCAATATATCACAATAGCAAATTATTTCAATTAACATTCGTAAAGTTTATACTTACCTTACAATCAGAACTAAAATCAAACATTGGTTTGCTTCCTTCGGTCCCCTCCTGTATTCCATAGTCCTATATAATTCAATATAAATATTTACTTTTCTTCTTTTATATTTCATATGAAAAGAAATGCATGACTTAATATTTATTTTCTTTTTATCAAATTAACTATATTTCTAAAATATTTTTATTTCATTTGAATTTTAACTTTCCACATATGTTACTATATTCAAAATATTTAATAATGCTATTTATATTTAATATTAAACTTAATTTATCATATATTAATTATATTTAACAATATTTATCATAATTTAGTTTAATTAATTCACCAATTAGTCCAATTTATAAAGTAAATTCTAAATTAAATCCGAAAGGACTCAATTACATAAATTTTAAAGTTTTCAGAGATTCAATTCAAGTCTGGCAGTGAGTTCAGGGGTCAAATTGCAATATTCCCAAATTAATTAACCAGAGGGACCTAATTGAAAAGATTTAAAAGTTCTGAAGGACCCAATTGTAAGCGCTCTAGAACTTTAGGAACCAAAATATAATTTGCAGGAATTATAATCGGGAAGAACTAAATTTAAAAGAATTAAAAGTTTCTGGAAGAACTCAATTGCATAAACTTATAACTTAAGAACCAATTTTTAATTTTACAAAATTCAGGTACTTAGGAGGAAAAATACGTCAAAATGCAGCCTAGGGCGTCGTTTTAGGTCTTTTTCTTCCTCGTGCTTTTGCAGCAAGGGTTACTGTTCATAGAATAGTAACCTTAATATTCTGGCGATCTTATTCCTTTTCCTGAAGTTCCTTCGACTCCGGTGGTCCACTCAGCCTTGTCCCGGTCTCCCATAGTGGTCTAAGCTCCCCGTGCACGGTGGTCTCCCTCTTTTCTTTCTTTTTTTCTTTTCCTTCATCTGTTTCTGCTTCACCTATTGTTTCCTTCTGTTTCTTCTTCATTTTCACTCTTCCACACTTCCTCTTCTATTCCTATACATCACAGAATTCCAGAATGCATCCAAGCTTCCTCTTCCTTTTTTTCTCTTTTGTTCTGCTTCAGTTTTGCCTTTTGTTTTCCTTTCACGTTTTTGCTTATGTTTCTGTCTCTCTTTCCTCTTCTTGCCTTCTATTTTTGCTCACTTGTAATCTAAAATCTGACTCAAATATTTGTTTCTTTCTCTTCACTTTCCATCTTATCTTTCATTCTTTCTTTTTCTTATCTGTTTCTATATATATATAATCAGGACGAAAAATTATTTACGGTCCTATCGACACCCGGTACTGACTTCGGTATCTCAATAATGCCAGTGGAACTGAAGCTTATGACGTCGTGGTAAAAATTAAATTCCAAATTCAAAATATTTTTTCGATTCGAAACTGACTTATTTTACCTTTTATAAAATTTTAAATTTACCCCTTTTAATTATTTGTGCTACTGTAGTTTAAACAGTCGCGTCAAGTAAAAACCCTAATGGTACCCCTCATTTACGTGTGTTGACAATTTACGATTCCTAAAAATTTAATCATTCATATATTTTCAATTTAATGATTATAATGTTCATATATATAATTTCTTGGCAAATAAGTAATCATTTATTTACCTCTTACCAAAACGTGTATGCAATAAAAATCGTAAAAACTGCGTTATGCCTGTAATGACGACATGCATGATGTATGTTTTCGATTAAAGATGTCACATTATTCATTGCGGTTCCAATTAAGATTGGTCAAGGTTAAGGCCAATCTTGATTAGAGTTTCTTTCCTTGTATTGTCGAGTCCCCGATTCTACTTTTCTGTTTCTTTTTTTTTTCGAAATTGAATGTTGAAAATTTGATTTTTGAACTATTGTTTTATGTTGATAGCGATTTTGAAGTACATTGTTCGATATTTTTGTCATTGTTCTCTGTTTTCTAATGAGGAAGAATAATGAAGGATGGTTAATGTAAGCCATCCCCCAAATAAATTGCCTACCCCCTAGGGTGTTGCACGTTTTGCCTTATGATTCACCAACCCATAGGTCATCTTACTAACTAGAAGGCGACCTACAAACTTCGGATATAGGTCACGACCTTGGGACTTCAGGAAGAGTCATACATAAGTAGACCTCAATAACATCCGGCCCTCAGGTTGCCGACCTTGACACTTAGAATCCTTGAACCTCGATAACTTCGAGATCCATCGGGGCCTACTAAATACTATTGGACGAGAAGATTTCAGGACTTCACCAACAAAAATCTCTTATATAAGGGAACCCCAAATGTCACTCTAGGACTAAGTCACTTACACTAGGCTTTCAGTTAGCCGGTGCTGTAAGGAAGAAGAAGACCTGATTTAATACAAACTTTCATTCAGTCTTCATTTTTAAAAAAATTGCAAATAAAACCCTAAAATTTTAAAAACAAAAGGAAATAAATTTAATTACAATAAATAGTTTAGAAAATAAAAGGAAATTAATTTATTTCCAGTAAATTAATTTATAAAATAGAAATAAATTTATTTTCAGTAATATGTGACCAAAAGTGGAAAAAAATTATTTCCTAATGGTCAGTGACCAGTGGTGGAACTAGGATTTCAATGAATCCAAAGCTGATTTGGACAGAAGCGGGCCAGTGAGAAAATTTCCGATGGCTACTTCCGATGAAATTTTTTTAGCTATAGTTATTACTATATTATAAATTTTGTTAAATATGTTAACTATTGTATAAAATTTTAAAAAATTACAGTAATAAGTTTTGTTATGTTTTTTATAATCAATATTATATTGTAATTCTAAATTTTAATTGGATTAAGCATTTTGAAAATCTAATTATCAATTTATCACCATTAAAAGAATTACATAAATATTTAATTCAACTATCCTATTTGATTTAACCTTGTTGTTCATAAAAATTTACAAAATATTAATTTACAAATCTTAATTTTACCAAACCACATTCAAAATTAATATCAATTTAATAAACAATTTCACAAAGGACATTTAAATCAATTGAATATAATTTCTCCTAAAATAAAAATCAAATTTCATATAATTTCATACTAACAAATATTTAATTCAAAACTCAAAATAAAGAAACTTTAATTTAATCAAACCACTTTTAAAACTCAATTCAATGCAACATTAACTTCGCAAAACAAATTCATACATTAATTGAATTTAATTCCTAAAAAACTAAACCCTCAAATCTAATTTTATATAAATACATACTAATTTAGTATAACCCATCAAAATGTCAATTAATTTAACAGCACATCAAACATTAGAGAATATTGAAAACTAAATCTTACTAATTTCATTTTAAAATAAATCATACTAAACCCTAAATTAATTTAACAATAACCAAATAAAAGACTAAAAAACTTACCTCTAGGCAAGGACGGAGGTAGCAACGGCAGCGAGGCGGCATCAGTGACGGCTAGCAGCCACGCTGTCAAGCTTATTCTTTCCCATTTCTTCGTCGCCTATAGCTTTTGTTTTGTAGAGCTCATGGAAAATGAACTTCTGTTTCCTTTGTTTAATGATTTCCCTTTTAAGTCTTATTTTTTATTTATTTTCTTTTATTAAAAAAAATCAATTATTCACAACGAGATCGTTTTAATTTAAAAAGTACAAAATGAAAAATAAATTTAAATGCAAAAATCACCTTTTCATTAAAGCATTACCATTCTTCTTCTTTCTTTCTGCTTCTCCTGTGTTGTTACTTTTAGCCGCCACTCATTTTTCTCGATTGACTTCGGCGCGCTGAGGTAGCCAGAGGCTCATTTGAACTCTGAAGGGTTCCATTCAAGGACTTAACTCATAGAAGCTGGGGCATGAGCGGTAGCTAATTCCTTGATAGTTTCGTCATTTCTAATGACCAGAGATGATTACGCCAGGAAGAAAGAAAAAAATTTTCCGGTGACGAGAGATGGTTTTAAGGCACGAAGCACTTAATGAAATAAAACAAAATAAATTCAAATAGTTGATTTATGAAATAAAAAAAAATTATTATCAAACAGTTCGTTAAAGAAAAAAATATAAATAAATCCATATTTGTAAAATAGACTTAAAATGTGTTATAAAAATGGTCCAAATATAAAAGTGATATTTACTAAATTAAAATATTAAAAAATTGATATTAGCTACAATTTTTAAAAGACTAATTAGATCAATCATTTTGAAAGTATGCGACTAACTCCAATCTAACTGCATGTATATTGATGGGTTAATGTGTTTATAAGGAGCCTTTCTTATCCTAAAAATATGTTAAAAATTATCCAAAAGTGTCTAGAAAGTTGGAAATAATGAGATGCGGATTGTTTGCCCTTGTCAAAAATTGGACTATTTAGTTTATTGTCTTATTAAATTGTTCTTTTTTTCTCTAAATAGCCTTTTGTTTGATTAATTTGCACTTATTAGCTTTTTAAGCAGGTTAATTTTTTTTTTTGGGACGAATACGTAACGCCCTTTTATTAGGTTAAAGATAAAGAATAATATTTTTAATTATAAAATTTATTTATTAAGTAATTAATTTATCTTCCTAAAATTTGTATTATAATAAAAATAATATAAATTATTATTATATTATTTAATCGTTATAAACAAATAAATTATAAATTCTATATATATATACAGTACGAAATAAAAAAAAATAAAGAGTTTTAATTTAAATAGGTATCGAAAACCAAAATAAAAAGGGAGAATAATGTTAATTTAAATAAAAGTAGCGTTTTCTTCTCCAAATCTCAACAAAAAACAGATAAACGCAGAGTGCCTATAAATAATGAAATATCTGTAAAAAGCTGCTTGCTTTTCTCTTCTTCCAAACTTATAGTATTATATCACAGAGCGAGCGCTCTTCTCTTCTCTTCTGCTGCCTGCAGGTGATTGCTTCTCGAAGAAGCTTCTCTGTGATTTTCTTTTAATTACCTGTTCATTAACAGAGGATTAGTTTATTTGTTTATTAAGAAAAATAAAAATCAATAAGCAACAATTTGTTTGTTTTTGAAAGGGAGGTAAAAAAAAAAGAACTATCAAAGGTGTTTCGTGGAGAGAAAAGAATCTTATGCAGAGTGCTTAATTAATCACCCATTTGATTCCTTCGCTAATCTCTTAACGTAATTGCTTTCCATTTTAATCTCACCGTTCAAGCTTCTCCAAACGAAATTCCCCCCTTTTCTTTCTATAATTTTGCGACGTGATTGGCCCGTCTCTGTTTTTTTTTTCTTTTTTTTTTGTGGGCTTTTCTATTTTTATTTGCTTCAAGTTTTAGTTTTGAGAATTTCAAAAGCACAATCAAGGGATTTTGGTGTAATTCTTGACGGTTGCTTTGGGATTAGGTCTAAGCTTTGTGATTTTGGTGATGGGTTTGTGATGCTTAGGGTTTTCTCGACGTGATTAGTGGTGGGTTTGTGGAAAGTTGTTGTTTTTGAAGAATTGTGTGGTGGTTTTGCTAAATTGGGGTTTTGCGGTGGATTTGGGCATAAAGTTGTATGCTTTTGGATAAATCTCTCCTGGGTGTTGTCTGGATTGAGCTATTGTTGCAGATTCTTGTGTTCATTTAATAAAACTGGTATAGTACTGGTTATTTTTGCAATTTGTGCTTCGTGTTGAAAGCTGTTAAAAGGGGAATTCTTTTTAAAACAGATTGAATTTTAAGTTGTTTCCCTGAGTCTGATTGAACTACTTTTGAGTTGTTGCTTCAAATTCTCCTGTTTTATTTGTGAAATTGAGTGGCTTATATTCTTTGGTGGGTAATCTTTGTTCCAAGGATAAGATGAGTTCAAGCATCACCGAAGCTTCGGTACATGAACATAAGCTTCTGGTTCATATTGCAGAGAATGGCCACTCTTTGGAGCTTGACTGTGATGAAACGACGCCTGTGGAAGCTATTATGCGGTATATTGAAACAGTTAGTGGGATTAATTTCAATGAACAACTAGTTTTGTGTTTGGATATGAAGCTTGAATCCCAGCGGCCTCTTGCTGCTTATAAGCTTCCATCTAATGATAAAGAGGTGTTTATATTCAATAGAAGCAGGCTCCAGAACAATTCCCCACCACCTGCACCTGAGCAAGTTGATATTCTTGTAGTTGCAGACCCTCCTTCCCCAAGACATTCACATGAGCCTCATCCTTTGGATGATGCCTTGGATCCAGCTTTGAAGGCCTTGCCTTCTTACGAGAGGCAATTTAGGTACCATTACCATAGGGGTCATGCAATATATAGTAGAACCCATGCTCAGTATGAACATTGTGAGAGGTTCTTGAGGGAACAAAAGGTGCAGGAGCGAGCACTTGAGGTTGCTAGGGGTAATTTGGATCAGTACTATAGGGTGATTAGTCAGAATTACTCTGAGTTCATGAAGCGCTATATGCAGCAGCATAGGATGCATTATGAACTCTTAACCAATTATGGGAGGGATTTAGAAAAACTGAGGTCTGTTAAACTTCATCCAGCCCTGCAGACTGATACACGCAAGTGTTTAATTGATTTTGTGAAGGAAGATAACTTGAGAAAGGCTGTAGAGAATTCTGGGAATTCACATAGGCAGTTTGAGAAGAAGGTTTCAGAGTTTAAGCAAATGTTCAGTGAAGTAAAGCGCAAGGTTGAGGAGTTGTTTTCATGCAGGGCTTCCTTTTCTATTAGGAATCTGGAGTTAACCATCAAAGAGCATCAGCGATTTATCAATGAGCAAAAGAGTATCATGCAGTCTTTAAGGTTGGTCACTACCGTTCCATTCATTTGAATATTAATATTTCTGTATTTATTAATGATTTCCAAATGGTTCTCGAATAGCTTGATATTTCATGATTGATTGCATGTTTTCTTTGAAATTATTGTCATGGTTGAACATCTGAGAATTGTTTTTGGTGCTTTTATCATAATTTTTACGCAGAACGTTGTTTATCAGTCTATTGGTTTCAGCGCTCTTGCAGAGATGTTTTTGGATATAGTGAACATATTTTCATTTTTGTATACTGGTTCTGACTTTTCTTGCTTTCTTATACCTGATGTGTTTATAAGATCTTTGATAAAGGGAAAATTACTCTGCTAGCATTTTGCTCTGATAGGTGAAAGTTAATGTTTTCTAGATATTTGATGCTTCCGATAGTTTACATGAGGCTGTTGGTCTTTTGGTACAAAGCATACAGAGTCCTTCTCTTAGTGAGTTCTAATCCATAATTAATTCGTGAAGTTTTCTACTCAACCCGGACCAAAAAGAGGGTTTTGTTTCACGTTTCTCTTTCCTTAAGAAAGCCATTTAATGTGTCTAGACTATAGTAGCTCTCATTCTTATTTTCACACTAATCTTTCTTCATTACTTACAAGGATAAAAATGGGGAAATATATTTATTGTTCTTAAAATTAGCAAATGAGATTATTTTTGTCCAGACATAGTATAACTTCTCAAATGGGATTCTCATTTTGGGACAAAGGGTGTGGTACATAGACTATATTAGAGTAGATTTCCTTTCATTTTTATGTACTTTTGTGAAAATAATTTTGAATCTTTCTTTTGTAACTTTGTCCATGTCCATTGAACTTGCAGAGTACAAGATTGGAATATATTATTTCTGGGCTTCATGAATTATCACGATTTTTAATGTTCTGATCTCCATTTTTATGTGTGATAGTGCAAGTGGGATCCACATATGAAAAGAAATAGAGTAAAATAACAGTTTAAGGCTTACATTTATGAATTTTTTAGTTTTATTCCTATTCCCTATAGATTTGCAATATGTAACCACTGCCATTTATTGACTGCTATGGTGCTTTTTCTCAATTTTGTATGCATTGCTTTGATATGCTGGGCTCATTTTGATGTAGTAGAATCTTATGCGCATGTGATTCTTTTTGTGCAGCAAAGATGTGAACACTGTAAAGAAACTTGTGGATGATTGTCTGTCCCAACAATTGTCCTCTTCACTTCGTCCCCATGATGCAGTTTCAGCCTTGGGTCCCATGTATGATGGTCATGACAAGAATCATTTGCCTAAGATGGAGGCTTGTGGTCGTTCAATCACCAAGCTTCTTGAATTTTGCAAAGATAAGAAGAATGAAATGAACAATTTTGTGCACAGTTACATGCAAAAAATAACTTATATTTCCTACATAATTAAAGATGCAAAGTTACAGTTTCCGGTTTTTAGAGAGGCAATGGTGCGTCAAGAGGATATATTTACTGATTTGAAGTTGGTTCGCGGGATTGGTCCTGCGTATAGGGCCTGCCTAGCAGAGGTGGTGAGAAGAAAGGCTTCTATGAAACTTTACATGGGCATGGCTGGACAGTTGGCTGAAAGGCTGGCTACCAAGAGGGATGTTGAGGTTCGGAGACGTGAAGAATTCCTTAAAGCACATAGTTCATATATACCAAGGGATATTTTAGCGTCCATGGGGTTGTACGATACTCCTAGTCAGTGTGATGTCAATATAGCTCCTTTCGACACAAATTTGCTTAATATTGATATTTCTGACCTAGACCGTTATGCTCCAGAGTATTTGACAGGACTACTTTTAAAGAGTGAGAAGCATGGGAGTATGAGAGGGTCATTTTCTATGTCTAATGACAGTTCTCATTCTGCTGAGGCAGAAGAAATTGTTGTGGACATTTCGGACAAAGACTATTCTGAGGAGCTCCTTGAAGGCTCTGAGTTAGTGGAGATTGCCGGAACTAGCAAGTTGGAAGTTGTGAATGCAAAACTGAAAGCTGAACTTGCTTCTGCACAAGCACTCATTTGCTCCCTCAGCCTTGAAGTTGAATACGAGTCAGTGGATGATAGCAAAGTGGATAATTTATTGAAGAATACTGCTGAAAAGACAGCGGAGGCATTGCAGCTGAAAGATGAGTATGGGAAGCATCTCCAATCTATGCTTAAAGCAAAGCAACTGCAGTGTTTGTCATATGAGAAGCGTATCCAAGAATTAGAGCAGAGATTATCCGATCAGTATTTGCAGGAGCAAAAGCTTTCAAGCAGTAATGTTGTATCTGAATTTGATGTTCCAGCGGTGAAAGCTGATGATTGCAAACAACAAAGTGATGGTGGTGGTCAAACCCATGTGCCTTTATCAACTTCAGAACCTATGGATGAGGTTTCTTGTATTTCTAATTCTTTGGATGCGAAGTTAGGACTTCTAACCAGGCAACCAAGCAAAGGTCGAGAAGGGGTTGATGAAAATATGATGGACTCATCTGGAGTGCTGAATGCTCAATTGGATTCACTTATGATGGAACCACATCGTGAAGAACTGCAAGTGAGTGATAAAGATGAAAAAGATAAGATGGTGGGACAACTCGGCATGTCATTGGCAAACAGCTCCACAGCTGAGAGTATGCCTGAAGCTGTAAATGACTTGCCTTCTGATAAAGTTGCTGAGGCTAGCAGTGACCGTGTATTGGAATTGCAAAGTGCACTTTCTGAAAAATCGAATCAGTTGAGTGAGACTGAAACCAACCTCAAAGTTGCTATTGAGGATGTTGAAGTGCTAACTAGGGAGCTAGAAATGAGTCGGAAGCTTCTAGATGAATCTCAGGTATGTCGCATGAACTGTACCTTTTTCTACTGGTCCATCTAATCTTGGTTTTTTCTTCTTTTTCTTTCAAAACTAATATTTTATTGAAGCTCTTACTCTGTCTTTGGTGTCATTTTGACCTCTCCTCTCTGTTCTAGTATTGATCAGTTTCCTTGTTTTGAGTTTAAAGCCTTATGAAAGTGGACTTCTCATGTATCCGCTGTGACATGATTAGGAATTTGCTACTCCTATTGTTTCTCTTGACTTACATGTTTCTACATTGTTTATGATACTCGGCCATAATGTATTTTTCAAGAGTTGACTGATAAAACGTGTTTTTCTGACTTTGCTTAATTTTTTTATCCTGTGCCTATTTTGAAGATATTGGTCGTTATTTGTTAATGTCACATATTGTGATGGAACAACTTAATAGGTTGAGTTATTCTACTTAGTAATTTTGTGTTTTGCTGTTCCTGAAGTAAATATTTGTTTTACTTTAAGTGTCTTCTGATTTGAGAAAAAAAGGGAAGATTCATTTTGTTAGATTTCAGCAAGCATCGTCTAGTGATGAAGGGTAGATATAGTGAGTGCTACCTGGTTGTTGCCATGTCTTATGATTTGATCATATGATGAATCTTCAGAATGTGTTTGTATCGCCTGTTAATTGATTTTTAAATGTTGTTTCAGTCTCATGTATATCCATTCCAGAGTTTAATACTTAACAACCTTCTGTTTTGTTCCTCTTCATCATTGCTTTGCATAGACTTTCTCTAAATATTTTCTATTGCATGGTATTTTGATTTTTTTTTCATCAGATTTAGTCTTTACCATGATTGGATAAGACACGATTAGTTTATTCTTTCAATTATGCTTGGTTTATTTATTTCAAATGTACTAGGGAAAAAATGAACTAAATATCTCATCAGCTATTACATAACATTTCTTATTATCTTTCCTTGTGCTCATAACAGATGAACTGTGCTCACTTGGAGAATTGTTTGCATGAAGCAAGAGAGGAAGCACAAACCCATCTTTGTGCTGCTGACCGGAGGGCGTCGGAGTATAGTGCCCTTCGTGCATCTGCAGTAAAAATCCGTGGCCTGCTTGAAAGATTTAAGAACTGTGTATGTGCAACAGGTGGAGTTGCAGTGTTTGCTGATTCCTTGCGAGCCTTGGCTCAATCTTTGGGCAAGTAAGAAAATAAGTATCATTCTCTGTATTTTATGTTTTGGGAATAATAATATTTACTCATTATGACCATTGCTATAGTCCTGTATTGGTTGGTATTGTCCGATACCTAATGAGGGATTAGGCAATAGGTGCATTATCCTTGAAAACTGATATAGCTTATTGGCTGATCAATCTAACTACTATGAAATTTTGCAGCTCCATCAACGACAGTGATGATGATGGTATTGCTGAGTTCAAGAAATGCATCCGGGCCCTTTCGGAGAAAGTGAGTTTCTTGGCTAGGCACCGTGAAGAGCTGCTTGACAAGTACCCAAAATTGGAAGCTAAAAATGAACAGCTTAGAAAGGAACTGGAAGAAAAGAAAGAGTTGGTTACCACTTTATATAAGAAACATCAACTTGCAAAGCAGGTCGTTAGACTTTCGATGTTAATGGTGTTTGCTGATCATAGTTCATTAGTCATTCAGTCGCTGCAACTGTTAAATTACTGATTTTCTAATTTTGATTCTGGGATTTCCAGTATGATCAGTTCATTATGCATCTCTTGAAATATTAATTGTTTAAGTTTTAGTGATTTTCTGTTTCAAGTTCTGAGCTTTACTGCATTGTGTCTATACTATCTGGTGATCTTCTGTTAAAGCTTGTGTTTCTTTGGTTGCATTCAGGCAAACAAGGAAAGGATATCCTTTGGCCGGTTGGAAGTCCACGAGATAGCTGCATTTGTTCTCAACTCAGCTGGGCATTATGAGGCGATAAACCGGAACAGTTGTAACTACTATTTGTCTTCGGAATCTGTGGCCTTGTTTACGGATCATCTTCCAAGCCGGCCACACTACATAGTTGGCCAGATAGTGCATATAGAACGCCAAATTGTGAAGGCGGTGAGCAGGCCGGAGCAGGCAGATCAACTGACAACCTCAACTGACACAGGGACTGACAGATTAACTTCGAAATTGGGATCCACTTCAAACCCTTTTGGTCTCCCAATTGGTTGTGAATATTTCGTAGTTACAGTAGCAATGTTACCTGATACCACCATTCGTTCCCTGCCGACTTCCTGATCCCTGCTGCTTCAGGCAGATTATGATATGATGGAAGAAACCAACTGTATATACATAATATATTATGTACATGTATATATTATATAAGGATCTTGGAAGTTGGAACTATATTCTTTTGTCCTTTTTGTACAGCTGATAATTCAAATTAAGTTTAAGTTCCATTGTGTATAAATTTAAAAAAAAAAATGTGAATAACTGAATTTCTTTTTAGCAATCAAAGTCTTCATGTTCTTATCTTCAAACATGTACTGTGATGCTGTGACAGTGTTTTCTTGAATTTGAGGAATTTCTTTTTCAATTTTTGTTGCACATAATTTCATTTGTTTTAGATTTTGTTCGTTCATCTTTGCAGATGGAGGGAGAATAATGCTAACCCTGTGGTGGCGGTGATAAACTTCGACAAACTTCCAAAGTTTGAACTAAAAAGTGACAGAGTTTGAACAAAAAAGTGACAGAGGGAGGAGAAGAGGGAAATTTGATTTTGGTTCTCAATTTTTTTAAAAAGATAAAATTTGGTATGAAAAATTACATTTCGGTCCCAAACGGTGAGTGTATTTCCGAACAAATTTCCTGCAAGCGAGATGTCAATTTGTTGCAAAAATAAAAACGTTAGGCGTCAAATTGTGCACACTCAAATATTAGGATGCTACTAAAAAAAATGCAACTATTGAATGTTAAATTATATATTAGGCCTCAATATATTTATCTAACGTATATTTGGAGGAGTTACTTTGAAATTGATCTTTCAATTCGAATTTTTTTTAACATAAACTTGATTACTTGGTTGCATATTATTTATGAAAAAATATAATTGTCCCAATCTTTTCAGAAATTGAAATAATTTTTCCTCTATTTTATATAGTTGTCTGTTTTGTTTTTTATATTTTAGGAAAATTATATTATTTTGTTGAAATGATGATGAAAATTAACAAGTTATATTTCATTTTAATAATTTGTTTGTCCTAATTATAAATATAACATTAGTGTTGACAAATTCTGACACATTTGCTAAAAAATCTAAAAATCTTTCAATTGATGATTTTTTTTTAACTATTTTAAAAAATATGTATTATTTTAATTAAAACTAAAATTATATTTATACTCAAAGTAAATAAACGATTCAGACAAGACTTTTAAATAAATTTTCATCTACCATTTTGAACTAGAAAGTAAAAAAGATGGTTGCTTTATCATCAAACACACCTTTGGTTGCTGTTTCTATTAGCATATATCCAATTAGTCGACTCAGATCTCAATAAGAGTATAGATAGCAAATATAGTCATAATTGAACTTTGAGATGGTGGAAATTCAATATGCAACGTTACGTGGATCTGATAGTTTATGTGGCTGTAGTATGTTCTTACTTTGCATAAGGTTGAATATAATTTATTGAAATATGAAAATAAATTTGGATATTTTATTAAAAAAAATTAAAGTTTGAGTAATGTAATAAATTAAAATAACTCTCAATGCAAGTTTTTAGGATAAATATAGGGGTAAGTAAATTTGGTTTAGCCAATAAAAATGAATTGAACCTAATATACTGTAAAAAAAAAAAAAACTGATCAAAATTTTTAAAATCGAAAACCAAATTTAATCAAACCGCACAACTTCAATTCAATATCCCTTTTTTCTGTTTAAAAACCGAAGCTAACAAATTACATTACATTTAGTTTTCCTTTAAAAAAAACATTTAACATTCAAACGACAAAAAAAAAAAAAAACATTTAACATTCAAAATTAGAAATAATTAAAAGTTGCTTAAAATCATCAAATACTCCATAACTAAAATAGAAAAGAATGAAGAACCTTAACCAAAATAGACAAGGAAGAAGAACAACAGAATGGCTCAAGATTAGATATGCATTTAAATTCAAATCAGCTAAAAATAAACCATCGAAACAACATCTCTACCCTTCAAGTCGGAAGTTTTGTTGCAAAACAGGGGAAGTGTAATATTCTAAAAATCCAATTAAGATTTTGAGGACTTAATTGAAATGAATTGAAAGTTTAAGGGTTAAACTGAAATGTGTATGAGGACTTAATTGAAAGAAAACTTAAAGTTTAAGGATTAAATAATAATTATGAAAAGTTTGAAGATTTATTTGAATTAACAAGGACTAGTTAATACTAGCGAAAATATTAAGAATTTAATAGTAATTGATTGAGTATTAAATATACAGTAGAATTGAAGGATTGAGTTGTAATTAATTAAGGATAAAATTCTAAAAATAAAAAATTGAAGGATTAAATGGTAATTTGAGGTATTGCCACCTAGGCAAGTGGTTGGGTGACATTTGTCAAGCATGAGGTGAATTTAAGTTGGAAGAGAGGATCCTATATGTTTAGTATGAGGTGGCTTAACAAATGGCTTAGTTTTAGCCATGAATTTGGTTTTGTTGGCTTGAGGGTGCTTTAGTGTAAACGGGACTAATAATTTAAAATGTGGAAGACAAAAAGAACAAAATTTGAATTATGGACAAAATTAGAATTTACGCAAACTGAAAATGTAAAACACTAATAAAAATTAGGATTGCAACTTCAAAATGCGAAACTAACTTGTTAAAAAGAACAATAAGATGATGACATGTGGCAAAGTATTGACAGAAATTTTAAAAACAATTTTAATTTTTTCAATTTGAAGTTATGAAACTGGATCATAATGTAAAAGACCAATAGTGTGTTAACACATGTAAAACATTTGACGGAATCTTAGTTTCGTAACTTTAAATTGCGAAACTAAATTGTCTGTTTCAACTCCGAGAAAACTGAAAAATGCATATTCACATTAGAAAAATAGTCTGTAAATCTCTAAATTTCGGAAAATCATAGTTCTGTCCCTGAAAAATGTTATAGTTTATGAAAATGACAACTCCATTCCGTTGAATCTATTTTGGAGCAGTGTAGTACCAATGATGGACGGTGTAGTTGGTTCGAACAAGAGCCTAGTTGACGCAATAATTTTTATCAATGCTCAGTTGTCTTTTGATTAGTTTGTTGATCAGGTATGCAGAGTTTGTCGAGTGAATAGGAGGGTGGTGCAACTGCATTTTATTTTGGTGTGGACAGAAGACAATGGGGTTAGGCATTATATCATTATGCGGGGCAACGAGACTGTCCCGTTCTTATACTTTTTCACATTCAAATATCCAGAATTATACATATAAGCGGAACAAATTTATAATATGTATGATGCTACTATGTGCACCGTATGTTGCAAGAGAAAGTAGCGGCTCTAGAGATGAGAATATCGGTGCTGGATATGCTAATCCTAAAAATGAGGAATTCATAAATGAGCTAGTCTACGGTTCTGCTAATCTATCTGAAAATGAGGGGAGTGAATAAGAGACGTCTGCGGATAGTGGTTCCAATAGTGATGAGGAGTATGTGCTTGGGAGGACAACACAGATGATAGTGAAACCGATTTAATTTGAACATCTCAGTATTTTGTTTATGGTGACATAAGAGAGAAAGTACCAAAGAAGGAGGATTCTGAGGAGCCTAAAATGTGGGACGGAAATACGAAGAGTATTGATTTCGGCATCCATTTCAAGAGCAAGAAAGTTGTGATGTCTGCCGTGGCTGAATGGTCCACGAAAAGAGCTTTGACATTGTCCCATCTACAGTAAAAAGACGACGTAGGCAGTTGAATGTATTACCTGTGGGCCTACATATCTGAAAGAACTACTACATGGTCATGTTGCGGTTGAAATATTCGTGCATCAGAACAATCATGGTCTACAAAGTGGAAAATGATCAAATAGGTGAGGGAGCACAACTATGCCGGTGCAAACATTAGGAATGAGGATAGAAACGTGACGTTAAATGATATTGCAAAACTAATTATCTTGAATATTAAGAATGACCCAGGATATAAGGTGAAACAAATAGGAAAGAATGACTCTTTGTTAAAGTCGGATACAAGAAAACGTGGCACGGAAGGAGGAAAGCCATTGAAGCAGTCTATGGTGCATGGGAAAATAATTTCAAGGGAGTACGAAGATATTTGGCCACATTGCAGGCGGTGAACTCAGGCACCATTGTCATGTTCAAGTTCAAATAGGGTACAGAAACTGGTCTAAGATGAATTTTCAAATATGTGTTTTGGGCGTTTTGCCTCTCTGTGCAAGCATACTTGTCCTTTCATCTGATCATGAGCATTGATGCAATCCACCTACGCGGATCTTATAAGGGAAAACTGACCATAGCAGTGGTGACAATGTCGAGCAACAACATTTTGCCAACTGCATTTGCAGTCGTGGACGATGAGACATCGCACAACTAGAAATGGTTTCTGAATTACTTGAAATTGTACAATATTGGCGATCGGTGGACCTGCATTATCTCTTATCGTCACCTAGAAATATTTTCTACAATGGAGATGATGTTGGAGAAATTTTCAAGAATAGGAGTCCACCGATTTTGTTTTAAGCACGTGAAGGTCAAAGTGTCTAAAAAATACAGACGGAAAGGTCTAAAGAAAATTTGTCAAAAAGTTGGTACAGAATTGCCAGAGACAAAATATTGGGTTGCATGGATGAGATTGAAATAGAAAAGCAAATGAGACTACCTTATTTGCAGAATACCAATCTAGAGAAATGGACTATTTTCATTCACGGCTGCATAGATGGGGTTTGTCAACCACTAACGACTCAGAGAGCTTCAATAACATTTTAAAAGGGGCTAATCACTTCCCAATCAGAGCTTTAGTTGAATTGTCATTGGAGAAGACAATTGCAATATTTCAGCGGGAATTAGTAAAGATATAAAGATGTCAGACTGTCATCGCACCGATCCCCATGCAACAGTTTAATAGGTATAGGCAGTGTTCCAAGGCCCATACCGTAACTTGCTAGAGTCAAAATATAGGGCTATATAAAGTGGTAACGAGAAATGATAACATAGTTCGTGCAATACGAAATTCAGAATTACAGCTGTGGGAAGTGGCAGACTTTAGAATTCCCTGTTCACATGCAATTGTTGTTGCTTCATTTAGGGGTAAGGATCCCTTACAACTTGTTGATAAGTTCTACACTGTGAAAGGATGAGTTGAATAGTTCGCTAGAAACTTTACCCCGTTCTAGGTACGGAAACATGACCTCCACTAGAATGGAGTGTACGTCTGAATGACTCCAAAATGATTCACCATGACATGCTGGATCGAATGAGGGTGAATCGAATTAAAGGAAAAGGGTGATGAATCATAGCCGTAGGCAGACTAGAACAGGGTCACTTTGTAGTCATATTATATATATATATATATATATATATATATATAGTCATACATAAAATAATATCAAAACATATTAAATACAAATATTAAATACAAAATTACACATATGTACAAGTTCATGCACATCTAATCAATCTGATCCCGGATCTAGAGAAATCTTTAACATGTGAACTCTCAAGATATTGCAGAGCTTTCCTAGCCCTAGGTTACCGATGTTGGGCCAAAGAAAGAGTTTGCTTATCACCAACATCAGCACCATCTTAATCAACATTATCAAGATCATGCTCATCCACATCACCAGTCTCTTGCGCCTGCTGATCCAGGGTGTGCTCCAGCTTCTGATGCTCATCTGCGTCCATGGCTGCAAATATCTCATCAATGTTTAAGACCTCTAGCACATCTCCATGAAAGCCTTAGCTTCTGTAGGATGCGGGAGGCCGACTGGCTGAGGGTGTACTAACTGATAGGCCAATTGTCGCTTACCACTGTTAAGGATACGACCTCCCACATCCCTTTCGACGAACTTGTTGTTGCCCCCGCTCTGTCTGGTCTGGAGCAACAAACATCTGGCTAGGCTTAATGTCAGGCTGAGTCTTATCTATTTGCAGATTCTGCCTCAATTGATCACGTATGCTTGGACCATATCCAAGCAATCCTCAACAATCAATGATCGCTGGAAATGCCGAGCGAGCAAATCCTCGGTCATCTCTAAGAGCTTCTATTGAAATCTCGCCTGTCATTCTGAAAAAATAAATCAAATAAAATAAGAAAGAGAAATTGGAATAAACAAATAAATAAATTGAAAAAAAAAACTCATTAAGGTTGTATATGCCTCTGTAGAACCTATGTAACCTTACTGCACATTTTGTGTGAGCCTTCTATCTTTTGGATTCATTATGTACTAGATTGTCCGTGACTAATACCATTCTAAGTACTCTTGCGAGCACTCAGCGCGTCCAATGTACTTTCCCTCAAAGAGGGTATCTGCTCAACCCTCCCAATCATCGACATATGCTCTCAGGTACGTGGGCCAATTAACTGCGGACCATTCGACCCATGTTAACTTGTGTAGACACCCATACTCCTCCCTCTGCAATAGGCCAACATCTTCAGGTATCTCTTGTCTGTGCCCGAACTTCGTCTCACCCTCCTACGCACGTGGAACTTGACCACCTCAAAGAATATCAGTGACGTCTGAGTGGTACGGATCGGTGCTCCCGCCCTGCACGCCTCGGGTAGAACAACTAGAATGTCTGGCAAATACGACATCTTGGAGAACTATCGTACAATAGTATAGCATTAAGTTAGCATATACAGATAAAAACAATAAAATATAACGTACTTAGAAACATATACCTCAGAATCCTGGATAACCAAGAGTTAGTCTCAATAGACAAGTAAATTATGGCTCGTGACCTCTATCAAAGTCATTCCCACACACCACTTTCAAAAACAAAGAAATATCAGTTAGCATATACAGATAAAAACAATAAAATACAATGGAAATAGAAACATACCTCCGCATATATGGACAATCATCAAACACTTTAGAATCTTGGGGTTGGAGCTGCAGTTCAAATGTCAATATCCGCTCTAGGTCTACACCTGCGTATAGTAAATTTCACTCGTGAGTTAGTTACATGCGCAAACGTGTACATGACAAAAAAAATAACTATTAAAAATTTAAAAATACTTGTAACAGCAGTAGACATCGATGAACATAATCTGCACCATGTAAGGCTACTTGGCATAACTGTCTATATAAAAAGGAGAGAACAACACTCTCCCAACTGTACTGTCGGCTGCTCTCAAAGTCGCTTACCAACGACAGCAAAATCAGATTTATGTTGTTCTTTGATGCATCGCAGAACAAAAATGCTCTTAACATCCACATCACAAAGCAGCGTGCTCTCTGCTGGTACACAACATCCGGCAAGCCATTTAGAACGAGAGTCTATATGTGCCTCTGCACGCCACAAAATAGTAATCGACTATGCGAGATGTCACCATCCTGGGGGGTGAATCCCAAAAAATCGTGGCAGTACACATGCCATCTTGGACCGAGCGCAACATACCGTCCCGTCTTTACATGTCCGTTGACTCACAGCCGCGTCATCATCTCCACGTCCTGAAGCATGATCGTCGCCTCTCCGAAAGGTAGATGAAATGTGTGCGTCTCTAGACGTCATCGCTCCACCAGAGTTGTAAGTAAAGGGACGTACCCGATCCTTTACACCATCCCGAACCCTAACTCGTCGATGAAATGAAAGGTCCATGCATTCACTGTCTCAAGTTGCCTCCACATAGCCATGTCGATTCTCTAAATACTTAGGATCCGATTGTACCACTTGTCGCCTTCAAATACGTAAAAAGATCGGTGCTCCGTCTGTATGAACAGTAAATCACGGACTATGGGTCCCCGATCTAAGACCCTCTTCTATTGCGAACTAGAAGATGAATCTCTCTCCATTGCTGTACGTAATTTTCACAATCTTTTAATATATTTATATTTATTAAATAATATTTATAAATAATAATTTTATTATTATTTTTTATATTATTTATAATATCATCAAATTAATATATTAAATTAATTTAACAATAGTAAATAATATTATTGATTTTTAATAATAATAATAATAATAATAATAATAATAATAATAATAATAATAATAATAATAATAATAATAATATAATTATTATTATTATTATTATTATTGAAAAAATATAATTATTATTATTATTATTGAAAAAATATAATTAAATTTTTATATTAAATTCATTTAATATAAGTAATAAATTTATTTAGTATAATAATATTAAATTAATTTTTTAAAATATTATTAATTTTAAATATTATTAATAATATTAAAATTATTCATATAATCCTATTATTGATATACATATAATAATTACATTTTTATATTAAATTCATTAATATGATTAATAAGTTTATTTAATATTAATTTAATAATGTTAAATTAATTTTTTAAAAATATTATTAATTTTAAATATTATTAAAAATATTAAATAAAAATTTTCATCCAATCCTAATATTGCTACACATATATACCCTAATTATAATAAAAAATTGCCGAATAAATTTAATTTTTCATGATTTTATCTCAAATATAAATAAATATGCTACATCAGAAAATTTAACTAACACTATTATTCTAGTAACTAATATTTCGCATTAGGGATAGTTTAAATCACAAATTAATAAATTAAGTAAAAAGAAACACAGCAAATGCGAATTAAGAATATCATTAAGAAACCACTGAAATACAATTCCAATTGTTGGAATTCTTTTAATTGCCGAATTTTTTTTTTCGGAAGTTTTGGGGATTTGTGTGGGAAGAGAAACGTTTCACTAACCGTTTGCGAAACTGCTGTTTTACAATTTTAACTTGCAAAACACACGTGTCCATCTCTTACTAGACAAACAGTTTTACTTTTTTAACTTGTAAAACTCTGAAGCATGAATGATTATCTTCAATTAAAATATCTTAGTATTGTTTCATAATTTTAAATTGCGAAATATACAATAATTTTACCACATGTCTCTCTGTCTGACTGAGAAAGTTAATGATATTGTTGTTGTTTCGCATATTTAACTTGTGAAATAACATGTTTCTTAAGTTTAGATTGCATAACGTCTATTTGGTGTTCACAGTTTTAATTTGGGTAATTTTTTGGTAAATAAACCTTGGCTTAATAATGACCATAGAATGATGAGGTGTTTGGTTATTTAAGTGGAGTTTGTAGGAGGTGGAAGAGGTTTGGAACATGTTGTTCTTCCTCTTGGCCAAATAATTGATGACGGAAATTAACTTGGTAAACTCTTTTAAAACAAGAGAAAAAAAAAGTGAAACCTTAACTAGTTTGAGAAATTTTGAAGAGAAATTGATGATTAATTCTGAAGAAGACCTAAGCTAGCAAGGAGATGGTGAAGCAAGGTCTTGGAGAATATGATAACGAGGAGATGTATCAGAGGATGTAAGCTTGCGATTAGAGCTTAAATATCAAGGTTGGAAGCAGTAGCTAGATGTGAGCGGAGTAGCCTGGTAACGATATGTGAAGTCATCATCATGAACAAGAATCGTAACTAAAGTGTACAAATAAGAGTTCAAATTTAAGTTATTTGAAGTTTATTGATGGAAATAAGATTTTAAGTTTATCTTATTACAAGACTGTAATTTAAGTTTTAAATTTTAAGCATGTTCTGGTTTATAGGTTTGATCTATATAGTATAGTTACACCGTTGCGACGTTTTGATCCAAGTTAGCGGAAAGGGGCGTCATAAGAACTTCATTTTCTTCTACAGAACTTTAAGCCTTCAAGACCGCCACCATTGGAAGCCTAAGATATGGGCGAGGCAAGTGGCTGTAGAGGTTGAGAAGCTGAAGAAAAGGGATCTCCGCCGCAAATGCAGTAAAGAGAGAAGCCTAAGAGATCTTCACCGCCATTAGAAACCCTTCACTTTCTCGATTTCGATCTCCCTTGCAGACATAAAAAAGAGAGATATAGAAGAGGTCACATGTTGTTGTCTTTAAAGAATGGGTTAAGGACAACGGTAGAGGGAGTTAGGGTTTTGAAAAGAAAATGGAAGAGAGAGGGAGAGGGTTAGGGAGGAAGGCGAGGGTTTGAGAGAGAATCTGACTTTTAACCTAGAGTAGAGTAATAGAGGTGTTTTTATAGGGTTGCTTCGGATATCAAACAACCAAACTCAAAGATATATTATCCAACTGCATTTACATACTCTATTAGTAATTATAGGCTCGAAGATATATTATCCAACTGCATTTACATACTCTCGCCACAGCTTCTTTCTCTAGGCCTCTTTGAATAGTCTTAATTCATTAAGACAATAATTGGATTGTTATATCTGTTTAGTCTTACCAAGTCCTCAAAGTGATTTGATTACTTGATAAGCAGCATAATCATATCTATCCAACATTAAATTAAGTTTATTACTACATATTGAAGCTTTCTGTGATCAGAAATATAGAAGTGATCCACAAATCTGCACAACTGAACTCATTTTCCCCATGAAAGATCCAGCTTCTTCATCAAGAACAATATTTTCTGCTCAATCTCATTTGTAACCCTTTCCTATCATTCAGTTTTTTAAGTAATGAGTACTAACAAAATGCCGACACCATTTAGAAACAAATAAAAAACACTGAAATCCTTCCCAAATATTTACAACCTAATCAACCTGCTTAAACTGCCCATGAACTGAAGCAAAATAGTCCAATTAGTATTCCCACAAATTTAGCAATTGCTTTTGCTAGATACCCATCAAATTATGCTGATTTTGATAAATCGTGATTTTTGACATTGTTGTTTTGTTGGAAGAAAAAGAAATCCCATTTAACATTAGTCGGTTAAATAGTTTGAAATAAGAGTTACTCTGAAATTAACAAAAATTGCTCTAAAAATATTATCACTTTCCTTTTTGAAAAATGTAAAAAAAGGGTGAATTTGAATTAAATGAAGAAGCTTGGGTTAAATAAAGAAAAAAAAAAAGTTGAAATAAAGAAAGCATTAATGAAAATTGCAAATACCAATTTAATTAATAGCAATTGTTTTCCTATAAAGTCTCTTCAACTTTACAGGAATCACACCCGCAGCCAAACACCTCTACATATATATATATATCATCTTCAACATCAAGAACGAAACTTATTATGAATGATTTACAAAATTGTTGGATTAATTCTGGTTTATTTTTCAATGGCTGCCAAACGATTTGCTGTTCGAGACAGGAAGGAAAAGGAAATAATAAGATATGATGATGAGAAATGCCAACTTATGCAGTTGTTGAAGAAAAAAAAAGAGGAGAAATACAAACTGACAGTGTGGATAAACGGAGAAGAAGGAATCGATGACACAGACAGAAAATTTTCTGTTTATATGTACACAGTTGCGTTATGGATTCATCCAAACCAACAACTATCAACATTTTTAAGTTGGGACGAACGAAATCAAGGAATTCCAGAATTTCGTTTTGTGCTTGATAAATATTCAATTGAGTACTGTGACTTTTTGTACATGGAAGTGATTAGGCATCAGAAGGCAGGATCCTCAGGATCGGAGCCTGGAACTTCATCAGGCATGAGTTTGGTCGGAGCTTGTAAGATTCGGCTGCCTAAAGTCCGAACAAGAAAAGAAGGGCGTTTTGAACTTTACAAGTACGATGGTCATAGAATTACAGTTCATGGACACATTGAGGCTGCACTGGAGATGACCAAGATTCGACAAGATTATTATTCTTATTGATTGATTTGAGGAGGTTAGAACTATAACAGTAGTACTTTTAGTATACACTGTACCTAATTATTTATTTTCATGTTATTCGCTTATTCTACTTCAGCACAGGATAATTATGCCTACAAAGTGCATTATGTAGAAAGTCAAATAACAATATCAGATTCCTTACTGCTACTAATACTATTACTCAGTTCGCATCCAAATATAATACTAATAACAATGTTTGGCTCTTGAAAAGCAAAGAAAATATTCACATTTTGCAATTTTCTAAAGAGATCAACTCCATAAATACGTTAGACATACACCAATACATAATAAAACACTACTTCACTTGACCCTATATACACAAAATATCCTCCCGTCCCGTCCTCTCCCGTCTTGTGCAATTACCCTACTGATTCTTTTCCTGTGCAATTTCTGAATCCATACCTTGGCCTGCTTCTAGAGATGTCCGACACCAAGGATTCACCATCTTGTGCTCTGAACCCTACAGAAACAGGGTCAGAGCTACAGAACATTATGATGAATCTGGGGGGCTTCCATGAGAAGAACATGTATTTATATTCAAAATTAGTACAAAAACTAACACCAAACCTAAATAACCATTTCAAAATTAACAGAAATTATTTACAAGGATTCTTCATCAAAACAAATTTCGGAATCCCAGAGCTCGAACTAATTGATGCAAGCTCAGAGCATTAGGTTGTTATATTAAACAGCCTAGAAATAATAATTTCAAGACAGGAAAAGAGAGAGAGATAGGGAGGCAGAGGGGTTCACCATCTCACTTGAAATATATCATCCTTTAAGTGCAAAACAACCACTATCGAGCTTGACTCTCGCCGTCTTCTTCGGAAATGTTAAACAAGAACTTTGGAAGAGATGCTATTCGAGGAAGATGCAGCAGCAGGTCTCCAAATGAGTCTTTCCTCGACATCCCTGTTGCTGGCTTGCTGCCAGAGACATCCTTCAGCTTACCTTTAACGTCCTTTGTATCAACTGCACTTTTATTCTCACGAAATGATTCATTACCGAGGCTTAGCTCAACCTCTTTCACACTGTCCAATTCACCCATGCTACTTTCTTCGTTAACTTGCAAGTTCTGGGTTGAAGCAGGGTCCTTTTGCAAGAGACAGCAGAGAGAATTGACCCTAGCCATAAGCCTCTTCTCATCAGAGGATGTTGTCAGTTGAGTGTCACTAAGAAGGTACTGTGCAATGTCCTCTAGAATGTCCTGGCATTCTGATCCATCTTCAGAAAGTTTTGGGTTTCCAGACGTCATTTGTTCTGAAATACAGTTCCCGATGTGATTCATAAGATCACTCATTGAAATAGAAGGGTGCAGGCCAGGCACTTTGATCTGATCCCAATCCCTTGGCCCCTTGGAATCAACAACTTCACAATTTCCACTCCCTTCAATTGCACGAGTATCCATCACTAGTTATAAAGAAGTAAATCATGATTATTTTATATTTTTAAGCAACTACAAGCACAAAATATATACAGCTTAAAAAAAGCAACTTCAAGACTCTAAACTCCATGGCAAAGCATGAGACTGGAATCTAAGCATTTGAAGTAAAGACATTAAGGGAAAAACAAAAAATAGAATCAAAACTAAGTATATAACAATAATTTTAGATGAAACATTTGATTCTATCCTGAGATGAACTTTTCATGCAAAATGTTTTCAGAGTAATAATAGTGTCAACATTAACCCAATGCAGGATGAGTTGGCAGTTGGTACATTCACACAGAAGGATTGTTCACAGTTCAGTCAATATGCATTTCTAAGTTTTCTTCAATATCTTCCTCATAGGATCTGCACAAGCAGAAGGAATGTATAGAATGTTTTGAATTGCCCGAACAAAGATTTTCAATCAAATTTTTTGGGTATTGGGAGAAATCGAATTATAATTAGACAAGTTTAGAATGACGACCATCTTGAGTAACACGCCCAACTACACAAATGAACTGGGCCCTAAGCTCTAATTAAAAGAAAAAACAAAATAAGGCTCTGATTTAATGTATAGATGAAAATGTGGAAAAAATTCCAGAATGTTATCACACCTGAGCTAGGAGAAGGAGCTTCTCGAGATGTGTGATCTGATGTTGTTCCAGCAATATTCACTTTTTCCACCTCTAAGGAAGATGAGTGAGGAGCAGATGGTGATGCTAGATCTTGGAAACCAGAAATAGAAGATCCTTTACAAGCCTCCACTTGATTGAAATCTTGACCTTTTGATTCATCTGGATCCTCCAAAGCAGATGACTGTTGTTCAAAATACGGTGAATCCAAAATTATCTCTGGCTGCCGACTTAGAAAGTTCAAACGCATGTCACACTGGATGAGCTTTTCAAAATGTTTATTTAGGAGCCCTTGTGGACATTGCAGAAAATGTTGCCTATAGAACCACAATAGTATAATTTTATATGAGAAATACCAGCAATGCCTATGATGACTAAATAATAGATGTATGTTCTTGAGAACATCACGAAAAAAATGTGAATCTTGAAAGCACATCCTTGATGACAAATTGGGATTAACATTCATGAAGCTTTATAAATAAATAAGAAATATGGGTTATAGCATACTAAACATAAGAACAGTGGGGAAGTTGTCATTATAGCAAAATCTTTTACATAGTTAAAAAGTCATTAAAACAGTAAATTGTTGTAGTGGAAATTAGAAGATAGTTGAGTTTGGAAAGGATACAAAAAAATTCAAAGAGGTTCATCAAGTCAAAAAGCTCCAATCACACAGAGTAGCTACAGGTAAGAAGGATACAAAAACTTTCAAAGAGGTTCATTAAGACAAAAGCTCCAATCATAAAGAGTGACTCTAATCTCACCTATGTGTGCTTGCCTGGCCCTCAGTGAAATCTGCAGTTGCCTGCCATAAAGTGTGCTTCCGAGGTTGTGGATTAGTCTCCCTAAAGAAAAGAGGCTGTCTAGCCAGCTACATTACAAAAGAAAAACATAAATGTCCTTAAAAAGCCAAAACACAGTATGCAAAAACACAAGGGAATATACACATAGAAAATGAGCTGCATTCTTGTCATACCACAACAATCAATGTTCCTGGTCCGTTATCAGGACAGTTGGCCTTCAGAGCCATAATATCAGACCACTGTATTTCAATCTTACTCTTCAGACCACCCTCAAGCACTTCCCAAACCAGCTTATGCTTTGCAAAATAACACTTTGCTACCAGCTCCCCCTCATACCTTGACTTATACTGTCAATAACAATGAGTTAAAAAAATCATATTATACTAAAATGAAACTGAGTCATACATATTACAGAGGAGAATCACAATCATGCATAAAGCATACCTCCCAGCTTCCAATCCTTAGAATAGAGGCAGGGAAGTTTGAAGCTTTGAGTTTGTCAGCAGTGCCTGTAGTTGTAGCAGTAGTAGTAGTGATTTTGCTCTCCTTCTTAACTCCAGAGTTATTATTTTCTGTCGGCTGAGTGCTTGGCATAGAAGCAGTCTCTTGAGATAGCCTCATTTGTATTAAGTCCAAAAGTGAGGGACTCTTTCTCAGCTGCAACCCCAGTGGGCTAGGCTCATCCAAAGGATTGTATTGGGAAGGCTGAGCAGGAAATGCATTAGCACCCGCACCCCACTGCTAAATTTGCTAGGGAACAGTTAAAATTTAAGCAAAATACAATTTCTTATGCAATTAACAAGTGAGTGGAAAATTGAGGCCACAATCACATATTACTTCAAAATTAAACTCAGCTACTGCACAGATCTTAAATTCCTTCACATAGCTCACAAGAAAAAAAAAAAGAATCAAATGCAAATCAGAATCAAAGCTCATTTTAGGAACTACTGAACCCTAAAATGAAAGATTAATCAATTTCAATGATAATGCTCGCTGATTGCCCGCAAAAATAAAACAAAGATTGATAAAAAAAAGTTCCCCAAGCTCAACTCAATCATATTAATGATCCGTTTGGTAATAATCTTTTCCTCCATCTTCTTGCTAATCTCATTCGGGGAAAAAAAGAGCAACAGAACAGAATACCATTACCTGTTGAACAGTTTGCGATGACTTGGATCGCTTGTTCAGAGGCCCATGTTCTTCCTCTAGGGGATCCTCAAAGATCTCTAATTTCACCGGCACCTTGTTCCCACCGGACGACATCGTCGTTTCAGGTTCGGCCGGCAGATTGCCCGATTTCATTACCTGCACCATTGATTCTTCCGCCAGCACACTCCGAGATATCCGGATCAAAAGCAAATAAATTTCCAAAATCACAAAGAAACAAATCCTAAAATAAAAAATGAAAATAAAAAAAAAATCGAATTTTAATTTTTCTGTTCCTTATTTGGAATCGAGAAATTATCGGGTGACGGGTAGTGGATTCTGTGAAAACACTTCAAACGAAGGGCACAGCGACCTTAACGGTGAGTTTGGACGGCGTGCACGTGAGAAATTCGGGAATGCACGTGCTATTTTGACGGAAGTGAGAGAGATTACGAAAACGTTGCGCGTTGAAGTTGAAAAAGTCGTGGCGATAAGGGTGGTTTTGTCTTTTACTGATGAGGTATAAAAAGACCACGTGACGGCCGACAAGTGAGAGTTAGAGGATAAAATGTAGGCCCGTCGATTCTTTAAAATGACGGCGGTGGTTGGTTTTATGCAACACGTGGCATAAGATCCAGCAGTAGAGTTACAAATGTGGTTGATTGAGTTGACACGTACAATTGTAAAAGGTTAATTGTATTTTGAGGCCTCCCTCTTTCACATCAGCGAAATTGAGTTCAACACTATTATATCATTATTAGATCGTATTAGACCGCCTCTCTTATATTTATAGCATTTTATTAATTATATTCTACATGAAATTCACTCAATTATTTTATTATTAAATATTTTATAATAAAATTTTTTAACTATAATCAAAAAATAAAATCCCTTTTTGATACATATAAAATCAAAAGTAAAAAAATAAATTTAAACCCATGTGGATTTATTATTTTGATCCATAAAAAAAAATCCAACATTTTATTCTCCAATAAATATTTTTTTTTAAGTTTAAAAAAAATTAAAGTTGCCATGTGTCAAATTTTTAATGGAAAAAGTTGTAAAATTTAAGTGTCCCAAACACAATCCATGTTATTTTTGATGTCATTTCATGCATAATACGCATTTTTATTTCGTACCCATCATATTAAATTAAATAATTGATTTGATTATGAAATATATAATTTGAATATGTTAAGGAGTAAAATAAAATGTAAAAACAAGATATGTTTTAAGCTTGTTTATAGTCGGAATATACAAACGAGACCTAGTTAGGGTTTTGGTACGCGCGACCGATAAAACGTCGGAAAAGCGGAAAATTTAAAGTAATGAAATTGATGTTTTATGATTTGATTATTTATAAAATAATAAAAGTTTTGGAACCCTAAAACTACGACGACATCGTACGTTTTCGGTTCCGCAAATATATTCGAGGTTTTGAGTCGGTTTCGGCCGCCGATCGAACCGCGAATAATTTTCGGTTTCTAATTTCGACGAAACTTTAAACATAAGTTATTATCACTATTTTGACACTAAAAAATGAAATCAAGTATTGGAAGTGAATTTGGACCTAGAATTGAAAGAAACAAAGAAGAGAAAAGGAAGGAAAATAGGATAAGTAGAAAATGAGATATTTGTTTTGTTTAAGTAAAAAGGAAGTAGGTGGTGTAAAGTTGTGCATTTGGACTTGTTCCAGAGGTACATAGGTGGCTGGAGAGAGGGTTGAAGAGATGAAAGAGGCAGAGAATAGAAGGGAAACGAGTAAGAACAGAAAAGAAAAAAAAAAGAAAGAGATAAAGAAAGAGAAGAGAGAGAAGAGAGAAAAAAGAGAAAAGAAAGGGAAAACCTTCGGTTTAATACCTTCGGTTTAATACCTTCAAAGTGTTCCTTAGGAGTGTTAGAGAATGTTAGAAGTGATAGGAAGAGAAGAGAGTGGCTGAAAATCGAAGGAGAAGCAAAACACAGTAGAGAGAGAAAATTTTCTAGGTTTGAAAATAGTGGTCGGAAAGGGACTTTGAGAGATAATATCTTAGAAACTAGCGTGTCTGGAGAAATTTCGTCCTGAGGGATCAATAGAGGGGGTGAGAGGAAGAGTTTGGTGGTCATAGTTCGCCGGAAAGCCGTCGGAGGTGGACAGACGAACTACTGGAAGTTGGTTGGAGGAAAGTGGGAATCGGGCAAAATAGAAACAGATCAGAGGAAGAATAAGATCAAAACGGCAAGGAGTGCCTGCATTTTGATTAATAGGCCGCGGATCAAAACGGCAGGACTTCCTGTGTTTTGATCAATTTTTCACTTCCAGCACCTGAATTTTGGTAAAATCATGTTTTGACCCCTAAAGTTTCTGCCGCTTTACATTTGGGTCCTCCGGGCTGTTTTGCAATTATTTTCATTACTTTTTAGTCCTTTTATTTCGGTTTATTTTTGTTTTTGCCCCATAAACTTTTAGAAATTATATTTTTGACCTCTCTTACCTAATTTGAGTGTCTTGAATACGTTTTTTACCTCAGAATTTAATTGTAACTTCGTTTTTGGCCCGAAAACCTTAAGATAAACATTTTATTGAATCTGTTTGATTCAAATTGAATTTATTTTTATTATTTGGTTCAATTAACAATTAAATGGACTTTGATAATTATAATTATTATTAATTATAATTAATACATGATAAATTGAGTTTGATAATTATTTTTAAAGTGTTATTAAATGGTTTTAAAATAGAAATTTATATGAATTGAGTTTAAATTCAAGGAAAATAATATGGATTAATTTGAAACTCAATTATTTCAGAGAATTAAATATTTAATCATGCAACATAGCACATATGGATTATTTGTTTGATAAATTGAATATTGTTGCTATATTATGCATTATAGAGCATCGAATTCTAGAGCGGGACAGGGTAAACTACCTGAGACCCAACCTAGCTCGCAGCAGTAAGATAAGTGTAAACCCACTTACTTATGTTTTTTATTGTGATATTATGAATTGATGAGTATGCTATTATTGAACTGTTTGGGCCGGTACTAAAGTCCGGTTACTTGAGATATATGAAATTGCTATTATATGATTATATTGAACTGTTTGGACCGGTACTGAAGCCCGGTCATTGGATTATATGAAATATGATTATATGAGATATATGCTATGTAAATGCATTTTCACAGGACTTAAATATGGCTGTTGTGATAATCGTAGCCAGTGTTTGCAAATTTCACAAAAGAAACCTACCTTTTTTATATGACTTGACGAAAAGACCTACAAGTCCTACTATGTTACAGGATGATCATCAGAGCTTATTATGCTATAGGTTGATTTTCAGATCACTATATAAATATGAAATGACCGAAAAATCATTCTGGTCTATATGTTATTGGCCAGCTATGGATACTTATTTTGTAAAATTCTCGGGGAAACACTAGGCCGATGAATCACGATGAAAGTAAATGTAGTAACATGTCACTATGCATTTTATGATATTGCTATGATTTCAAATGATGTTTATGACTTGAAATTATGATGTTTTGCTTAAATATGATATATCGAATTATATGTTTGCTTTAATTTGCTTTGATTTACACTTGCTGAGTATGCGACTCACTAAAATCACAAATTGTGTTTTTGGGTCTGCGGTCTGAGTGAAGTTTAACACTTCACCAGCCTTTGCACAAGTCAGTACAACTGAAGTCTAGGCCTTTCTCCCTTCTACCACCTCATATTGTATATGCTGTATATAGTTTTGGTTTATATGATCATTTTGCTTAGGATTTTGATATTTTTGGCATTTAAATAATGAATTGGCACAGTCAATATGTTTGAAGGTATATAGTATTGCTTTTGGTATGTAAATGATGAACGGTATGGTTATTTTGGGTTTTTGTCAATAGTTTTGTATATCTCATTTTGTTATATGTAAATTACGGTTTGTAGTTTGTTAAGTTTAATATGGGTTAGTTGTTGTTAACTTTTGTTATGTTTAATGTTATCCTAACTAAGATGAATTAATATGTTATAATAAAAAAAAAGCATGTTTTATGACGTATAAATATAAGTATGGTTGTTACATACATGCCTTGGTTTGTGCACTGGCCTAGTTGTAGGGCGCTAAGTGCACCTGCTGACATGGGAGGAAGGCGCAGACAACTAGAAACCTGTCCTCTTTGTGCATTATCCAATAACCATGCCTTAAATATTTTTTCACTCAAAATTTAGAATTCTGGTAAATGAAATTTAGTGTGTAAACTCTTAAAACTTTTTGATTTAATGGCTGAACAAATTTTTTTTCTTTTTCCAATCAAGTGTCAAACATTTTCAAATTATACCATCATGTTCCTAGTACAAACACAACATATAGCATGTATATTGGTCATTTTTATGAGAAATGACTATAGTTATTAATAGTGTATAGCGCAAGGGGTCTTGGAGTTATAGTGCGCTATTTGATCGAATATCACACACATGCACAAAAATAAGAATAAATAAAAATACTCAAACAAATAATTCAAATTGAATGAACACGCATAGAAGTTAAAATTCACACATCAAACCAAAATGAAAAGACATAATAAAAGTGCTCCATGGACAATATAACTAATTGTTCCACTAAATAACCATATAAACTAACATTAACCATCACCCATTATCACTTGTGCCATTATAGTCCTCCACATCATTTAAAGTCTCATCAATCTCATCATCCTCAAATTCTTCTACTTCCAATCCCTCTCATCTTCATCTTCATCATCCACCTCATCATCATTTGCATCTCTAAGTACTAAAGATGAAGAAAGAATAGGAGTGGAAGTGGGTTTGGGGGAGTGGAAGTGCGAGCTTTAAGCCTAGAATATACTTTTAATTTTTCTCTTAATAAAGCACTACTTTGAGAGAGGTTGGATTTTTCTTTGGATGCTCTAATAATATGTTGAGCTTCATTAACTGAAGTAGCTTTAGCAACCGTCGACCATGTCAAATTATCTTCATCAAATACCAAATCTTCTTCATCCTTTTGTTTTTCATTACAACCGTCAACCACTTATTACTTTCATCTATATCTTTCAATGAGATTGGGTCCATAAAATCAAGCAAGTCATATCAGCGCTGCAAAGCTCAAATATATTTAACACATACCAAATCATTCAATCGCTTTTGAGGAAGCCAATTTCTTTTTTTTTATTTGTATGAATATGTAATTCTAAGTGGCAATATGAATAAGATTTTAAAAAAGATAATTAAGGGTTGTCAAATATTTATGAATTTAAGCACCAATTTTTTATCACTTATATTTTCAAATATGGTCCAATTACGCTCACATCTAGATGCACTACAAGTAAGGCTAAACATTTTAATAGCAAATTTCCTTAATTGAGGAGTACTAGCTCCATATGTGTGCCACAACTCAGCTGTTTAGCAATTGATGTAAGTATGTAACATCATGAATGACACGCTTAAGACATATTTATTAAGTAAATTAATTGACCAAATATGTATTTACCTGGAGAAATTCTTGTCCTTTTTCATATAGTTACTTTCTTTCTGTAACACTCCGAACCTCGAGTTGTTAGTTCATAAGCATATCATGAGAGTCAGTTCAGAACCAAGAGGTTCGAGTCCATTACATATCATTGAGAAATTGGATTTAATTGAAATAAATTACGGAAATGAATTTTTAATTTATAACGAAGGAAAAAAAAGGTATGTAACAAAAATATTAAAGGGAAAGAGGTGTTTAAAATGGAAGAGGCAAGCAAAATAACAACTGAAATGGAAATTTAAGTTAATAAGGGAGGAAGAATCTAGATAGGGTACCAAAACAGATATTTTCCCTATTATGACCTTAGCCAAATTCTCCACCCAAAAACCCAAAAACAAACACTTCTTTTTCTTCTTCTTTCATTCTCTCTCGCATTTTTCCCTTACCACTCACCATAAACTTCAGATTCTCTTCAAATTATCCAATCATCTCACCTAAAAACACTTCCTACCATCAATATAAGAGAAGGGTTCCGTGTTGACCCTAGGAAGATTGATGCTATCTTGGAATGGAGACCACCAAGGAATGTGACAGGTGCGTAGTTTTCTGGGTTTAGCTGGTTATTATAGGAGATTTGTGAAGGGATTCTCTATATTCTCTATAATAACAGCACCACTAACCAAGTTGTTGTGGAAAGAGCATAAGTTTGTATGGGATAATAAGTGCCAGCAAAGTTTTGAGAAGTTGAAGCAGGCTTTGACAGAAGCTCTTGTGTTGACGCAGCCAGTGTCGGGTAAAGAGTATGTGATCTATAGTGATGCATCTCATATCGGTTTGGGTTGCGTGTTGATGTAAGAAGGGAAGGTTACTACCTATGTGTCAAGGTAATTGAAACCGCATGAGAAGAACTATCCGACGCATGATTTAGAGTTGGCAGCTATTGTGTTAGCTTTTAAAGTGTGGAGAACTACTTGTATGGTAAGAAGTGTCACATATATATGGATCACCAGAGCCTGAAGTATCTTCCCAAGCAAAAAGATTTGAACTGTAGATAGAGGAAATGGATGCAGATTCTGGCCAATTACAACTATGTGATAAATTATGATCTAGGTAAAGCTAATGTGGTAGCTGATGCCCTTAGTCGTAAGATGAATGCATTGTGTGCCATGCGGGTGGATATGTTTATGGACCAGCAAGGGGTTTTGTGTGCTTAGATGGAGGCCTAGCCGGTGTGGTTACAGGAAGTGAAGGTGAAACAAAAAGAAGGTGATGAAGTTGTGGATTGGATTAAGCAAGTGGAAGCTAAAAAGGGAGAGAAGTTTAGGTTAGTTGATGGAGTATTGTATCATAGTGATCGGTTGGTAGTTCCTTTAAAGGATGATGTCAAACGGAAGCTGTTGCAACAGGCTCATAGCAATAAGTTCTCTATGCATCTAGGAGGTACAAAGATGTTCAAGATTTGAAGAAGTTGTACTGGTGGTCAGGTTTGAAGAAAGTTGTCATAGAATTCGCAGCTAAGTGTTTAGTGCATCAGCAAGTTAAGGCAGAACACCAATTGCCTTTGCTCTTTTAATTTTTTTGATATTATTTTTCTTCTGATGTTATTGTATTATGTTTGTCTTGAGATATTTGTGTTCACGTGATTTGAGGATTCTGCTGCACCCCCTACAGATTCCAGTCAGGCTTCTGTTACACAGTCTGATGTTAAGAGGATTGGAGTTGCCAATTCAAGTTCAAGGCCAAAGAAGCAACAACCAAGGAGGAAAATAAGCTCTTATACTCCAAGCAAGGATTTTAATCAGCAAGATCCAATAACATTGACAATAGATCCAAGAGATCCCAAAGATCAAGCTTTGAAGTTAAGTTGCAGTCAGCTAGCAACTATTAGAAATGTCAACAACCTTAGAGTTAGAGTACTACATCTGCTAGGCCAACATAAGTTGCAAGCACTCAACTTCCTGTAATGCCAGTACATTTCACAGTAAGTTGCCGTCAATTGCATGCTCTTTATATTTTGTCACTTGCTTATACAAGTTGGTTATGTTCTGTTGCAGCCATCTCCTGCAGAATCTGCACTTGATATTAGAAGAGTTGGTTCAAAAAGGTAAGGCAAGTGGGGTATAATAGTATCAGAGTTATTGAAGAAGAGGAAGGAAGGCCAGAACAGTAGCCAATCCAAGAAATGGATTCAGTTCTTTTTATGTATAGAAGAAATAGTCAAGCATATATTTTTGTATGTTTTTTTGATATTTAAGATGTTGCTGTTGAAGTAGTTGACAGAACACAGTTGCAAGCAAACTGTTTTATGCCCTTGACATTGGCAGTTTAGGTATTTTTGATCTCAAATTTGTATATGTTTTATGTGCCTATAAACGTTGGCAAATATTAGATGTATTTTGTGATGCACATATTTGTGAAATGAAATTTCAACAGGTTTGGTTCTATTTTTTGTCCAAATTTCAAGCCTTATCATGACCAAATTTTGTGTTGCCAACTGCCAAATATAGATGCCACATTTTTTCTCTTCAAAAAATTAATTGATGCCTTTGTTCAGCTTTGAATTCAAAAATAATCAAATTCCATGAAGTTCATGCAGCCATTGAAATTAACATTAGATTAGCCAAAAACCTAAATTCATATATTACATTAATTTAAAACTGAACTTTACATAAGTAAATGCAACACATTTTGCACATTTTGCAAAATTCTCATTTGTTCCATAAAAACAAACACACAAATGCCTATTTGCACTACTTCTTCCTAAACATAGAAAACCCCTCTACTCCCAACAACACTGAGCCATTACAGTTATATCACTTCTGCTCGGGTGCTTTCCATAGGTGGAGTTAAAAAAGTTTAAGTGGACATAAAAATAAAATAAACTCGAAAGATAGACAAAAATAGGGTGTTCGCATAAAAGATATGCGAACTACTAATCATCAATTAATAGTTCGCATATCATTTATGCGAACTTGTAATCGCTTAGTAGTTCACATAAGTATTATGCGAACTACTAATTTATATTATGAAATGAGTATATAATTTTAATTTACAATTTATTATGAAATTAGATGAAAATTACAATTTAATAAGAACTATGAATTCACTTTAAATAGATAAAAAAAAGATATATATTAAAATAATAAACTAAAAAAAAAGATAGACATATATTAAATAAAAGTAACAAAATATTTATAATATTTACAAAAATATTAGATTACAAATATTTAACGAAAAGAAAATTATAAATGAAAATAACTACTCATCCGGATCCCTCCGCCTATGTCTTTCCTTAACATGGGAGGATCCGGGATATCTCGGAGATCTTCTCTATCGGGGCGATATACGGAGCGCTAGGGGAACATCAGAGTCTGACTCTTGACTCCCTTACTCCGCTGATGCCGTTTCATGGAGCGGTGTCTGTGGAACCGCGTTGGCATCGTAGAGGACCTCCGTCAAATAAGCGCCTATCTAAGTGTCCGCATCCGACTCGGCTGGGGCTGTTGCTGGAGGAACCGATGATGCTGCCGGAGGATGCACCTGACGCCGTCTCCCGCTCGAAGATACCCGTCCTCCCCGTCCGACCCGTCTGAGAGGCCTCTGCTCCTGCTGCTCCGGCTATTCCTGTGAAACATGAATGTATGTCTGGCTGGGGACGGCATCGAGTTGCGTCTGCTGGGTCTGCAACCCCTGCTGGAGACCATCAATCACTCTAGCAACGAATTCCGCCATATCTTCGTGTCTGCTCCCCAGAGTGAGAAGTCGCTGCTGATACTCCAACACATCTTTAAGAACTTCTGATGATGCTCTAGCTTGTCATAAACAACAAATATATGTGATATTTTAAAAAACTAAATCCTTAAACCAAAAATTATAAATATAACTTACCAGAGCTGTGTATGCCTCCGCAGATCCGATATAACCAAGACCTGCAGCTACAGTCCTCCGCTCCTCCGGGTTGTTGATGAAGCGGATGGTTCTCTCCTGGAACCAAGCGAGGTACTCCCTCGAAGCCTCTGCGGAGCCGATGAAATCTCCGGCTGCCAGTGTGTTGTGCCGATCCTCCCACCGTGCGACGGAGGACTGGTGGAATAGGAGTCAGTCCACGCTCGGTCGTCCAATACGACTGATCTTGTGTAAGCGCTTGTGCTCGTACGTACCCAGTAGCAGAGTCGGTTCGGGGTTCGGGTATCTCCTGACGATACCCGAACTGTCTCAACGTCCGATTCGGAACGTGGAACTCGACCACCTCAATAAATATTAACTGAGTTACGGTGGTCCAGATCCCACGCCCCGCTCTGCACTGGGGCGGGAGAGCATGCAGCAGCTGCGTTCCATACGGCATCCATATAAACTATCGTATATATATAATTATATACTAAACATACTAGAAAAATAAAGTGAAGTTAAATAAAGGAAAATAACGATAACTGAATAAAACATGCCTCAGCAGCTGTCATGACTGATAACTGATCTCTGTATCCCAGCAAGTTATGGCTGGTGATGTCCTGAACATTCTTCATAATGCGCCATCTAAATAATAAAAAAACATTAAAATAACAAAAAAAAATGTAATTTACTAAAATATTGTAAAATTTTAACTAATTATAAATGCGATATTTTTTTATACATATCTACGCGCATATGGACATTGATGATGCATACCCGGGAGCGTAGGTCGAAGGGTGGCGATCCTCTCCTACACCCAAACTTGAAAAAACAACAATTTATAACTAATTATAAAAACCTAAAGCCTAAACATTCTAAAATACATTAACATCTTTGAAATTGAAATAATTACTTGGACTATCAGTAGACAACCTCCAATATAAGAGGAACCCATCGTTGCCTGGCACAGGTTCCGATAGAGAAACGCTAAGACGGCGCTACCCCAACTGAACTGTCGACAGCCAACGAGGTCTTCAAGCATCGGAGCCAAATTCAGCGACGTGTTGTTCTTGGAGGAATCACAAAAGAGGAAACCTCCAAGTAACCACAACACGAAGCTGCGAGCACGTTGCTGGAAAACGTGCTCCGGCGCTGTGGGCTCTGGAGGCGTCAGCAGATGAGCGATTATGTTGCGGAGCATAATCCTGCTGCCCCTGATATCAGCATCCGCCAGCTCGAACCCGTAAAAATCTGTGAAGTACTGGGCCACCCGACGCCGGGTCTTTGAAAACGACCACTGACCTGCCGTCCGTCTACGAGGACTTTAAGAATAACCTCGACGTCCTGCAACGTGATCGTCGCCTCCCCGATAGGCAGGTGGAAAGTGTGCGTCTCCAGGCGCCACCACTCTACCAAAGCAGACAATAGGGGCCAATCGTAGTATATGGACCCTATTCTTCGCACCGGTCCGAAACTCATCTCGTCGGTGTAATGTAGAGTCCGGGCATCCTCCGACTCCAGCAGTCGCTGTATTTGAGTGTCCGCTCGTCTTATGCTGAGCGGATTGTCGTATGCTCGCTCCCCGCGAAACACGCGGCTCGATCTGTGTTCCTGCTGCAGGAACAGCAGATCACCGCTCGCAGGCCCCTGATCCAGGATGCACTGCTGCCGAGATGAAGACTTTCCATGCTCCATTGCTGCGGTCCGTACGGGTTAATTTATGCTTAATTATATTCTAATATTATACTATTTTTAACAACCCTAAAAACTTAATGCATAATTAAATATTTTCTACTTAAATTTTGCTAAAAATCCTATATTCTACATAACATGGCAAATAATATTATTACGCGAATAAATTATGCAAAAATTAAACATATATATTATTTCAATTTTTTTTACTCATATTCTCGCAAAATTCTAAATTTTTAAGCATACACCCTATTTTTTTTTCTCAATTATCAAATTTTAAATTACAACTAACCTAAATCCTAAATAAAATTAAAATACTAAATTCAAAATTAGAAAACATACTATTTTTGCAAATATTCCTAATCTTTCGAAGTTAAAACTTACAAAACTTAAACTTTTTAGTGATTTGGTTTGTGAATGGAAGAAAAATGGAATGAATTTTGATTAAAAACCAACTGCTGGATGTCTGCTAGGGTTTTGCAACACGTTCACATAACTCTTTTGCGGAATTATTCAAAATTTGAACAAGTTCGCATAAGATGTATGCGAACTTGTTCCGCGTGACCACGTGTCGTCATCTGCTTCGTCACCCTAAATGACGTCATTAATACCATCATTAAGGCAACAACACTGTTTACCGTTGCAAGTTCGCATACATCTTATGCGAACTTGCATTAAAAAAATAAAATAAAAGTTAAATTCGCATAAGTTCTATGCAAACTGCCTTAGTTCGCATAAGACTTATGCGAAAGCCTCTTCACATGTCCACGTTCTAATTTTAAACTCTATTTTTGTAAATGAATCCTTCTGCTCCATTCTTCCTCTAAGGCTAATCACCATATCTAGGGGTGAGCATTCGGTAACCGTTACCGATTACCGTTACCGAACGGTCGATAATCGGTTAATCGATAGGTTTTTTACCACTACCATTACCGATACCGAACGGTGTCGGTAACCGAAATTTTTTGGTCTCATTACCGATTACCGATACCGATTACCGACGGTAATTTACCGATTATCGAATCTGTGAAAACCATTATAATTTCAAAAAGTTACCGATCACCGAATGATATATATATATATATATATAGCAACACAAAACGACGTAGTTTTGAGGAGTCCAAATTCGGTAATTATTTCGGTAATTCGGTAATTTTTTTTACCGAAAATTTTATGCTCCGCTACCGAAACCGTTACCGAATACCGACGATTATTACCGATTACCGACCGGTAAATTACCGTTACCGATTTTCGGTTACCGAATTGATTCGGTTCGGTAATTATCAATCGGTAATTTGGTGATTACCGAAATTTGCTCACCCCTAACCATGTCCTTCAAATCATCAACCTACAACTCAACTCCAATTTTGTCAAGTAACCTGTCCATTTGATTAGCAATTATCCTCAAATCAGAGGTCACTACCCCATCAATTTTCTTCTTCAAAAATTTAAGGTCTTCTTTGAGCCAAAACACTTCATCAGTTTGTCTAGGCTTCTTGTTTAACATTTTTGAAGGCAAAGCAACCCAATTCTTCTGGTTTTGCACCTCATCATGCCAAGCGAAAAAATTACAGAAATTTGCTGCTTTTACATTAACATTTCAAAATAAAAAAATCAAATTTCAGGGCACTTATGAAATAATCTCCCCTTACGTTCATGGTTTCTGCAAACACCCATGACCGTTCATTAGAGCAATTGCAAAGGAGCACGACCTTGATTCTCTCTTCGTTTGAGTCCGCCATTAACCCTACAAAACATCTTGAACACTTTTTTCCAGAGAGAAGTTTTGATTCTACTGGACCAAGAACCTGAAATTAGGGTTCTTATTCTAATTACCCTTTCTTTAGCGCAAAACGCCATCGTTGTTATGTTTTATTTGTGTTGAAGCACCTTCTGTTTGTGTGCGTAACACGCGTCCTTTTTCTATTGGAGGAGAGTGCTCGTATATAACAAATGAATAGTCTGAGGGTGGGAAAGAGGTGTTTATTATTTTTTTTTTAAAGGGCCTTATGAATAAAACTTGTATAGTACACGGGCTTAATAAGTAATAGAAAGATTATCCACTTACATGCCAACTTGTTCCTCCTTAACTTCCATCTCAAGCCTTTCCCATTTTTTACCGTCATCCAAGTTCATAATTTCTTCTTTTTGTAGGCAATTGTAGCAATGGGAGGTTCCGCCTAAAATTAAATTTTTTCTTTGGAGCTATTGTCGTGATGTGCTTCCTGTAAGAATGAACTTGGTTCGTCTTTGTATAAGTAAGGATGTGAGCTGCCCGCTGTGTTGTGGTTTGGAGACAATAGTGCATGCCAGTTTTGATTGCAAATGGTGTAGAATTGTTGGGGTTAGTTTTCCTGAAGCTCCAGTGGATCGATTTCACGAGGCGAGGTGTTGCAGCAGCAAGCTCAAGCTCTTCCCCGTTTTGGGTTCATTCATTTCTTGTCATTGCATTACTTCATCTGGTTACGTAGGAATCACTCTTATGGGATATATTTCTTCCTCCCATATCAAGTTGTAACCTAATAGAGTTGGAGAGTTGAATTTTACCATTTTCTTCAAGAAAAAAACAAATCCCTGATAGCTTTTTTTGGAGAGCATAGAATTTATTGAGAACCAAAGGTTGTCCATGAACTAGCACCTCTATTATCTTAACCTCAAATTGAAAATCGTAGAAAATAAAAAAATGAGAGACGAAAGATTCTTCCATCTTCAAGATATAATTCACAAATTATTGGAGGTAATAATAAAACCATTTGTATGAAAGGCTTTTCTTTACATACTGGTAAGCCTTTCAACATACAACCCACCATCATCTTCAAGAGCTTGCTAGCTGTAGAGTGGAAGAAAAGGATATCCTAACATGAATATGATTCAGGAGTGTAGGAATTCCCACAACTGTTTTCTGGATTAGAAGAATAGCAGTTTGTACACAATAAAACTTAACTGATTATGTCTTTCCAAAAACATGAAAATGATCTCTACTTTGCGTCTCTATTTACTTTTAGATATGGCAGAGCGCCAATCACATTGTCGTAATCGCTCCGGCTTACCGCATGCTGCACGCAATGACAATAAGCAAAACTTTAAGTGAATCGAATTTAGTATTGATGCACAGATATAGTGATCTAAAATCTGGGAACGAAATAGGCAAATTTAATATTTTGTCCTGCACAAAGCTGAACAAAACTGACATGCATTTGCGTGCTTCCTACTCTATTGCTTTTGATACTTGATAAGTAAACATCTCATGAGTTCAAGAGCCAGTCAACTATAATATTGAGATGAAACTAATCTAATTTTACCACCGGAAAGATCTTATCTTGGCTATTTGACCATGTTTCTATAGTTGTCCATTTGTTTAGATACAACATGAAAGAGGAAACTATCAATCAATGTATTTGGTTTATATAAAGATACAAAAAGAAGACAAATGAGACAGTGCAACTACGTATGCATAACCGTTAACCAGTTCTTTTGCAAACTTTTCTCTAAGACCATGACTCGTGAATGAGAAGTCCAAATAAGTAACCAAAACCATATTATCTTGCAGAACACCAGATAAAGATAGATACAACACTATTAGATACCCTTGTACACTCCCCTCTAAAAACATTCCAATTTCTTATCCTTGCACAAGTCAAGCCCGGCCAATACCAAATTAGTCAATGTTTATCTTCTCTTCATATCATAAACTAATAAAATTCATTTCATCAATTTTCACTCCCATGGAACATCAACAAATCTGAATTTCCAAGTTTACTACTATTAATTATGGACACTTGATGAGCCAATTCAACTTTGCTAAAACAATGTTATCCTGTTCTTCGTCGAATAAGATGCCCTCAATTTCTTTATTATAAGTTCGTTTATTATATACATGAATAATCTGATGGTTAAAAGATATAATGTGACCGATAATAAGTTTAAGCAAACCTATATCTCATAATTTCTTGAAAACCATAAATGATATTTATTATCAAATAATCCCATGTCTCATCAATCATGGAATGTTGAAATGAAATCTGTAAACAGAAATCACTTCAAACCAGTAACAAGTTATTGATCATAAGTACAGATAGCACAAGCTTTATGTATATAGACAATAGGTCTATGCAACTTACGCTTTTCTTTATCAATCCATGACTAGAATCAAATTTTATCTATTCTTAATCATATTCCCCAAAAATCCTTTATTTGGATCCCTGGAGTGATGTTAATCAATATTGATAAGTTGCACCTATCTATAAAAAGGAACATTATTCAACATGAAGAGAATTTGCACAAAACTACCGGATAAGACACCAAAATAAAATGTGATTTTTCACTCAAAAGCATTAAAGATTGAGATTGAAGAGAACCTACCATTTTGGAAAGTCTCAATTTCCTCTTTGTATTCTTCTTTGCTAGCAAATGCTGCTTCCCAGCTCTCCTCCGCACTATTTTCCCCCTACCGGTCACCCTGAATCTTTTTGCTGAAGCCTATAAAGAAAAATCTAATTAAATTCAAAATAAAATGCAACAACAATAATCATTGAAAATTCAATAATCAAAGAAAAATTCAAAAACTTCCATTGGCAAAATTAGGGAATGCAAAATTAAAACTATAAAAACCCAATACAGAGAAATCGAACCTTATGGGTTTTCATTTTGTAGCCTTTAGCAGCAAAAACTGTTAGAGACTGGAAGCGTTGAGTGAGAGTAGAGATAGTAGAGGGTTTGTGAGAGAAAAACGAGTGAGACCCAGAAATGTTACGAGCCGAACCGAGACTGAGAGACTTGTTCAACTTATAAAATGGAGGGAACTGAGCAGACATAGCGGGAACTCGAGCTGCTGCAATTGTTGTCGATGGAGAAGGGCAACATTTCAAATTGCAAGAGAAAATCGTTAAAGAAGCCATTTTTGGTTATGTGGATTGCTTCTGTTTTTTGGAGGAACAAAGGAGAGAGTGACGTTGAGTTGATATGGTGTGCTGTGGATAGAAATAGAAAACAAGTTTCAACAATTCAAGTCCTCAAATCATTACACTTCTGTACAAAGTGGCATCGTTTCATCCGAAGGTGAACTCATTCAGTCATTGGGCTCTGCAGGCCCAAGAAGAAATCCACCCATCAGCATTGACTCAACCCAACAAGTTCCAAACAATACAGAGGTCACAAAAAAGAGGAAGAAGAAAGTAGCCAAGTTTCAAAAACTACATATTATTAAGGGATAATTATTTATAGATCATTGAAATTTTCTATAATATATTTTGGGGTCCTTATATTTCGGAAATTGTATTAATTAATACTTCAGGTTTTAAAAATTATACTATCAGACCATTCCGTCCGGAAACGGCGTTAGTCAATTGAAAAAATCAGACGATTTTGATTAAAATTTTTCAAAATGCCAAAAATACCCTCCCTTATATATTTTACAACAGAAAGACACTTATTGAGAAAGAATAAGACCGGCATTAACTTTTCCACATTCCTCTCTTTCTCATTTTCCCCTCTCTCGTCTCTCTCCCTGAATCTGAGCTACGGCTAAGGTTCAATGTCAGTTTCTTCAAATGCAGAAGGTGGCCTAGACGTGCGGTTGCGTGGAAAACAATGCAACATTTGTGGGAAGCCGACTATAATTAGGGTTCCGCAGTCAGCCAGAAATCCTAACAGGCTCTATTTCTGTTGTCCTGAAAATGGGTGTCAGGGTTGGCTAGGTTGGTGCGTGGATGCTGAAAATGTGAGGATGAGAGGTGGTTGCCGAGAAGTGAGGAATGAAGGTGGTTTAGCAATGGACGTGGAAACAAGTAGAGAAAACTGGAGGAAAATGGTAATGGAGATGGCAACTATTAAGATAGATTTAGTATTCTTGAAAAACTGTATCTGGATGTGTTTATGTGTATGTTTGGTTATTTTAATTAGTATTTGTAATTGGAAAGATATTGTAATTCTGAATTCTCCATTAATGAAAATCATTGATTCATCTAGAATGTGTGTATGTTTTTTTGGTTTTTTCCATCTGAGTTGAAGACATATTATTAAGATTTCAGATGATCTCAAATGACAATTGGTGTATGTAAGTAATGTTAGTAGATGTTGGAATGGACCTGTACGTGTATTTGATGATTAAATGACTGATTTGTGAAAAGAGCAAATTGTAGAGTAAGGACCTACAACTTGACAATTGAAAGTTGAGGGACCTAATAGTATAATAGTTTAAAACTAGGGGACCCGATAGTATTCCTAATACAAAAGTGAAGGACCTAATAGTATAATATTTTCAGTTAAAATTGGCCAGAATGGAAGAGAAAACTAGACAACCACACACCTGTGAACAAAATTGGACACCTCTAAATAGAAACACAAAGAAATGCATTCACAACATATTCACACAAAAGCAAAAAACATAATGGCAGCCAAGTAGAATGAATTAACCACTAGATATAAATAAAATTACATTGATGTATGTACAACTTGAAGTCACTTAATACAAAGCTAATGACTAAATGTACATAGCTGTTTCCTAATACAAAATTTCTACATCTAATTTCTTTGGAAGGAGCAAGTATCCCTACATTTAAGCACTTTCTGCCCCTATTGCAGTTTGTGAACCTGCAGCTGTTTTTGCACCTGCAGCTACAAATGACACAACAAGTAGTTAAAAACTTAACTTTAGTTCAAAACAGTAAAAATGTTATAATCAAATTTTCTTAATAAAACCTTGAAATACCTGGAGTTTTGGCTGCATTTGGACAAGTCCTTTTGTTGTGACCCCTCTTTTTGCATAACTTGCACTTCACAGTCCCAATTCTGAGTCTAGGCTTAGTGACTTTTTGTTTTTCATCCTCTTCCCTTTTCCTATCACACTTTTTTGGCTTCCTAGCCACCTCTTAACTTCTGGTAGGAGAATTTTATCTGCCTAATTCTCTGGTTCGAGGTCAACTTGAGGTACTGGATGGATGATGTCATTGTATGTCTGGATCAGCATTTCTTTGGAGAAGTAGGGATAGACATATTTCTCAAACTTTCCCATTCTATATCCAATTGGCAAGCAACCATATTTGCATGGAATCCCTGAAATTTGCCACCAACCACAGCTACATGTCCATTCCTTAAGGTTGACAACAAATTTTTGATGACTTTCCATAACTTGAAATTCCTCATTGCTTGAAGGTACGATCCTGCATTTGCATGACTGTTTTACATTCTCACTAATCACTCCTAAGGCATAATCAGTTATTGTATTTTTCATTAATGTTGCCTTAGTATATCTCCTATAAGTCATGAACATACATTTTTGCCTTAGCTTGTCAAACAAATCCACAATTGGCATTGCTCTCAACTTTTCCACCCAATTATTAAAACTTTTAGTCATGTTATTTGTGACAAGCTGACTCTTAGACACTGGACTAAATGCATGTGCTGTCCAGTGTTCCAAAGGAATGTCCAATAATCATTTTGCTAGCTTTCCCTCATATTTGTTCTGGATATTGGACATGGCAGCCTTGAACTCCCACTCATGTGTAGACTTACAAATAAACCAAAACTCCTTAACTAAACCAATACCTGGGAATTTGGTTCTGAAATTCATCAAAATGTGCCTACTGCAGAATCTGTGTTCAGCTGCTGAGAATGTTTGTTGTACAGCATCAACCAGTCCCTGCTCACAACAATGTTAAACATATGCACAGCAGTCAAAACAAGCAACCACTAAGTAATACATATAACAAACAGTTTGAGTTGAGCATGGATACCTTTTGTCTGTCTGACATAAATGTCAGACCAGTTGATGCAGTTTCAGTGCCTATGCATTGATGAAGATAGTCCAGGAAGAATAACCATGATTCCTTACATTCAGACTGGACCACTGCCCATGCAAGGGGGATGACAGAGTTGTTGCCATCCATGGTGACAGCAAATAGGATGATCCCTCCAAACTCTCCTTTGAGGTGAGCTCCATCCAAACCAATAAATGGCCTACATCCCTTTAAGAAGGCATTTTTCAAGGCTTAGAAACAAACAAAAATTGCTGAGAAGAATACTGGATCGTTCTCTAAAGTTTTTGGCTTAGGAGTGAACTTCACAACACTCCTTGGATTGTACTTCATAATGACTTCCATGTACTTCCTTAAGCCATTATAGCTTTCTACAAAAGATCCAATCCCTTCTAGCTTTGATCATCTTTTTACCCTATGTAACTTCCATGATTCTGGCTGAACCCCCCACTCCTTCTCTAATTCATCATTTAACAGGTCATAGCTTATTGAAGGGTCAATTTTCACCTTCTCTTTAATTTTGTCTTGCACCCATCTAGAAGTGATGGCTGCATTTTTATTCCTCTCCGGCCTCTCACATGTGTGTGTTGGTTTCAGGGTGCTGACCTTAAATGTGCATTCATCTACCATTAGGGATGCATGAATTCTCCATTCATATTTCCCTTCTGGATCCCCACACTTTGCAGTGTACCTCAACTTGTCATTATGAATCTTTTTCACTGGAAATTCTTGCCTAATTGCATAATCCCTCAAAGCAGTCCTGAATGCTGTGACATCCACAAATGTCTGCCCCACACAACACCAGTATGTAAATCATCATACATCCCTTCAAAACAATTTGCTTTCTTCTTCCTCTTTTTGCCCTTATTGTCCAACTTCACTCCATCACTGTCACTATCCCTACATTTCTTATCTCCAAGCTCCTCACTGTTGCTCCAATCCCCAGAATCATCACTGATATCAAGAGGACAGGAGGATGGAATGGATCCACACTTACTGTCCTCACCACCACTCTGTTGAGTTGCATGCTCAACATTGACTTCTGGCAAGTAAAAAGTCACTGTCACTTTCACTTGTTGACTTATCTTCTTGAACTACTGCTTTGCCTTTTCCTTTTCTTAAATTATAACTGAGGCATGAGGAAATATAAACAAATTAGCATGTTGCATGTTGAAGCCAAATACAATGACAAACATAAAGTTGAAGTTAACATCTTACCTTAAGGAAGCATGCTGCTGCTGCTGCTTTCTACTCTTACTTCTGCCTGGCACAGATGGTGCAACAGCCTTCTGTTCTCCAATTTTTATACCCGCAGATGGTGTAGCAGTCTTCTGTTGGACCTCCAGCCTTGGCATCAGATGGTTTGGCAAGCTGGCTTTCCTTGGTCTACCATTCTTCCCAACAGTTTTGACCTTTGTTTTAGCCACTGACCAAAAACTATGTCATCCCCAGCTGTTTAGCCCAACCCTCCAAAATTTGGATCATTTGTGAATAGGGACTTCCACAAAGTTGATCTTGAAATATTATGGCTAGAGGGATAGTTTGGCTGCTTTTGCTCCTTTTGGGGTGCACATGAATGCACATGTGACCTACTTCCCTTCCCACCTTCCATTCCCACCTTGCATGTGCTACCCACTGTGTGACACCCCAAACTTTAACTTACGCATTCCGACGTCATTACATGCATTTCGTGCATTTTTAATGAAAATGCATTATCATTTGATATGAAATATGATATGAACATGAATTATATGTTTTGAATATGATAATATATGATTTGAATAAGAGTTATAAGCTATGTTATAGGCTCATTTTCCATCAAAAGACATAAACGGAGCTAATTAGGGTTTTTGAATTCACGCGACTAAAAAATGCCGAAATTGCGAAAAAAATGAACCATATGATTTTGATATGATTTTATATGTTTACATACATGATTTAAAGAGTTTTGGGATCAAGATTTTATGACGACGTCGTATGATTTTGGTTCCGCGAACACCGTCGAGGTTCCGGACTCGGTTTAGGGCACCGAGCGAACCGCGACCAATTTTTGGATTCCGATTTTTATAAAACTTCAGACACGTGTTATACGTAATATTTTGACACTAAAAACAAGTTTTAAGTAGGTGCTGGTTGTATTAGAAGTGATTTAGTGAAGAAAGAATGAAAATGAAAGGATTAGGAATGATACTTAATATTTAAGTATGTTTAAAGGCAAAATTTGGATAGTTATGTGGACATAAAGGTACCAAACAGCTGCTGGGCATTGTTGGGACTTGTAGTAAGTGCTGGAGAGGCAAGAATTGAGGCTGGTTCAGTGGGAAAAATAGAGAGAAAAACGTTGGGAAAGAGGGAAGAAGAAGAAAGAGAGAAAAGGGAAGAGAAAGGAAGATAAGAAGAGAGAAAAGAGGGAAAACATGGTAAATCTTTCAATCCAACTGTTTTAACATGTTCCTAGGATGTTATGAAGTGAATTAAAGTGTTAGATTGAAAAGAAAAGGGTTGGAAATCGTTAGAAAAAGAGGACACAAAATTCTGGGTTAAAATCTGGGTTTATAGGCAGTTTTGAGGTTGCTACTTTGGAGGGTTATAACTTCCAATTGGTGAACCTTGTGTGAGTTTGGGCTATATGGGTTGATAGAGAGTATGTTTTTGTAGAGATTTGTCGTTTTAGTTTTCCGGAAAACCACCAGAGGTGGCCGGAAAAGTGGCTTGAAGTTGGGTTGAGAGATTGGCAAAATCTGGATTCTGGGAAAACAGTGTTGAGGAGCCAACTTTGGAGACTTGTATCTTTTGATATAGAGGGTTTCTAGGAATTTGGCTCCGATGGTTAGCTAGAGGGTGTGTAGAGGAAGAGAATGGTGGTCGTAACTTGTCGGAAATCCACCGGAGGAGGACGTACGGTCATCAGGAAGTAAGCTTGAGAAACTGATTTTTCTAGGCAGAGGGCTACAGAGGCAGGCCCCAAAACGGCACTCACTGCGTGCGTTTTGGGTGCGAGGCACGCAGGGGGGCCGTGGGCTGGCCAAAACGATGCCGTTTTGGTAAATTCTGTTTTTGGTGCCCGATTTTGGTAAATTCTGTTTTTGACCCCTGAAGTTTAATTGTTTTTGCAAATAGGCCCTCCAGCAAGCATTTGTTCTTCTTTTCAATTTAGTCCAACTATTTTAAGTTTTAATAATTGCAAATTGACCCCTCACGTTTCTACAGCTTTACAATTTGGCCCTTTTGGGCAGTTTTTGCAATTATAATTAATTGCAATTTGGTCCCTGAAGTTTTAATTAATTACAGTTTTGGCCCAAAACTTTTACAAATTATATTTTGATCCTACCAACCTAATTGCGACGTCCTGAATCCGTTTTTGACGTCAGAAATTTATTTTGAAATCGTTTTGAGCCTAAATTAGAAATTTAAATATTTTATTAGAGATTTTATCTATGAGTTGATTTTAAATGATTAAAGAGTTTATTTAAAGTTAATAAATGGTTTTAATAATTATAATTATTATTAATTATAACTATTATATGATAAATAGAGATTATTAATTATTTGTAATATATTATTAAATGATTTTAAAGTAGATATTTTTAGAGATTGAGTTTTAAATCATAGAAAATTATACGGATTGAATTTAAAACTCAATTAAATCAGAGAATTTAATATTAAAGCATGCATCATAGCATATATAGATTTCTGATTTGATTTATGGAATACTATTGCTGTGTTATGCATTATAGGAGCTTCGAATCCTCGAGCAGGGCGGGGTGAATTACCCAAGACCCAACCGAGCTCACAGCAGTACGGTAAGTATTAAACCCACTTACTTATATCTGTAGAAATGACTTTGTAAGATTGTTAAATATGTTATATTGAACTGTCTAGACCGGTATTGGAGCCCGGTCATTTGTGAAATATGGAAATGAAATTATATGATATTGTTAAATTGTTTGGACCGGTAATGAAGCCCGGTCATCTGTGATATATGAAAATGAGATGTTATAGTATTATTGAGCTGTCTGGACCGGTACTGAAGCCCGGTCAGTTAGAGACATTTGATATATGAATTGTGATATTTGTGGTTCCTAAGTCGGTACTGAAATCTGACCAGTTGAGTTATGTGATTTGATTATAGAGATATATATGTTATTATAACCGGTACTGAGGTCCGGTCACATGATTATATAAAACATGACGATATGAAATATATGTTTTATAAAAGCATTTCCACAGGACTTAAATATTGCGGTTGTGATTATCGTAGCCAGTGTTTGCAGATTTCGCGAGAGAAACTTACGGTTTCTATATGATTTGAAGGAAAGACCTACGGGTCCTATTTGATATAGAAAGACTTAAGGCTCCTATATGTTACAGAGAGACCTACGGGTCCTATATGTTACAGAGAGACCTACGAGTCCTATACGATGTAGAATGATCTGGTGAATACTGCATAATAAAGGTTGATCCTCAGATACCTTTTGACCGATGATATTCCGGTCTTACAGGTTTGCTGGCCAGCTATGGTTACTGTTGTGCCGTGAAATTCCCGGGGCAACACTTGGTCGATAAATCACAACTAAAGAAAAAGGAAAGACATGTCATTATGTATTTTATGATATGAATATGATTATATATGATGAATATGGTCTAGAATCATACTATGTTGCTAAGTTATGATAAACTGAATTACATGTCTTGTTTATATGTTGTGGTTTACACTTGTATATGATCATGTTTTGACTAATATTTGGATATGTAAGGTAACACAGATTATAGTATCTGTGACTTATTGGATAAGAGGAATCCTATGAAATAAGTTTGTCTACGACAGGTTTTGTTAAATATTTTGCAATTATGAATTATTGATTTGTTTATATTATATAGTTTGCACTTACTGAATATGCAACTCATTAAATTGTTTTTACATGATTCCAGGTTTTCTTTGGGGCAACTAACATCGTCAATTCCGTCATTATTCCTCAAGGTCGCTCAGTTGAAGCTTAGGATCTCTCTCTCTCTCTCTCGCACTTCATCATTAGAATCATCCTATCATGTAGATTCTTTATCATATGGTTTGTAATATATTAATAATGTTTATAATTAAACGAATTAATGATATAGTAAATAATGTATGGCATGTTATATGCATGGTGGTCGTCATTGCATTACATGTAAAGTTTAGTATGTTAATAATGCTTATGTGTCTGTGTTGCTCATATGCTGGGTTTCTGTTGAAAACTTATAGTGTAGATGTTCTAGTGTGACATGTTACGAATGTAAAAAAAAGAAGCATGTTTTATGACATTAGGGTTATAAGTTAGGTTGTTACACACTGTCTGCAGCAGTAGCCTGCTCTTCCTCATCTCTAACCCCTACATCAGCCTCATCCATTGCTCCAAGCCCAACAACAGGCTCAGCCCCTTCCGGAGCCTCAGCATCAGACTCAGGCCCACTCATGGCCCAACATCATGCTCAGGCTCATGCCCAGCTTTATCCACACCTCCCACCCCAGCTACATCCACATTAATGCCCTATTCATTCACATTAATGCCCTCTCCTTAACTATACTTTAGGAATGAGGTTTGTTGAGTCTCGTTGCCTATTTCTACTTCCTCCTGCTACATTGGAGCTTCAATGCAGGAGGTTCTGCATGAAAAGGCTGGAAACCTAAGGGTTCTATATTAACAATCACTGTTATCTCAACCTCACCCCTAGGAAACATGGCAAATATATCAAGCAAGTCTTGGTCATTTTTCAACTCAAAATGATCAGCCCCAAAATCAAGCTCCACACTAGTTTCATCAATGTTAAACCCCTTACACACATCATCCATTATATCTAGAAAAAAATACCTATCTGAGTCAACATTGTCTATAGTAATAACCTCACTTCCAAAGGTACAAAACAGAGTATAACTTTCAGCCATTACTGCAATTAAACAAGCAAAACAGTTTAGTGCAATTGTCAAACATCAACAACAACCCTGAACACTATTTTTCATACATTTTAAAACATTATAACCCTAAAACCTCAGTAAACAATCACATTGCAAATAAACCAGTGCCACAACCTTCAATCATCACATTCAGAACCCTAAACTCAGAATTCAGAAGCTAAGAAGAAGAAAGTTTGAGTTTTACCTACAACCTTCAATCCTTCTACTCTTCCACGAAGCTGGTTTAATGATATTTCTCACTGCTAAATTCCTCAAAATAAACAGCAAACAGCAAAGATCAAAGACAAAATTTTAAAAATGGCAGTTTCCAACGAAAATGGAAGGTTTTTGGATTCTCACGAAGCGTTTTCCCTCAGCTCACTTTCAAACTCTTCTGCCAGCATAGATTAAACGTGGGTAAGGGTAGTAATGTCATTTTCATTCAACTTAACAGGCACTTAACGCCCATTTTGGACGGAAGGACCTGATAATAATTTTTAAAACCTGAAGGACCCTTTGATACAATTTCCAAAATAGAATGACCCTAGAATATATTATGCAAAACCTCAGGGACCTATAAATAATTACCCATTCTTTATTATATTATTACCTTTTTGTCTTTTAATTAATTTATGCACATTATTTTTCAATTATGGAATGTAATTAAATCTCTACCCACCTATGACTCGAATGACTCAAACCGACCCCGATTCCGAGTCAACCTCTTTATATAAAATGCATGATTCTAACTAACCCAGAAACTAGGATGTCACAAAGATTCCTAATGATTTCTGGATAACAGACTAGACAAGACATAATCTAGACAGGATCTATTGCTCTGATACCACTTTTGTCATGACTCAAATCCAGGATCAAGATTGGTGTGCATCAAACTAAAATCTGACTACACAAGCCTTAAAAAAACTATTACAAAAATTCAAATGCAATCAAAACTATAAATAACTTATATGCAAATATTCCAAAATTACTAAGTGAGAATTTCTTAAATTATAATAATACAAAATAAACCAATACTTTATATGCAATCCGAAAATCAATCTAGAACAGAAAACTAAAGAGGTTAACTAACTCGACTTGAATGCTCAGCTCTAGGAAAAAAAAAATCAAGCCTCGCCTTTGTGAAATATCATAAACCTACATAACCGATTATATGAGTGTGAGTTTTATATATAGGTGCTTAGTAAGTCCATGAATTGCAGGGAAATATTTCTAAAAACAATGGTATAAAAAGTAGATAATTCAATTACAGTTAATCTCAAACAAGATGGTGTGTTGGGGCTCCAATTCTAAGTACTTCCTCCAGTATATCGCCTTAGTAATCAATAACAATATCAGCACGTCGAACGACGACCTTATTGCATTGCTCCTCTTCACCAAACGACATGTTTTCTACGTCGAACAACAGCAACCCTCAACCAAAACGGCTGGAGTACTTTTTGTGTGTCCAAGGATGCTGTTAGACACCCGACCGAAATTCGTCCTAAACCCTATTTTTCAAGATACTCGAAATTTTATACCTCTAAAACTCTTCTCCAACTAATTACCAACCTATTTATTTGAAAAATAATGTTTTAAAATTACCAAATAAACCCCACCATTAATTTATTTAATTAATTAACTTTCAAATCCTATTTAACCATTAATTCTAATCTCAACACCAATTATATTTCATAATTAAACCCCTAATTTTATATTAATAATATTTAATAAAACCTTTTATTTATAAAAATACCAAAATGATAAAAATACACTTGGAACTAGACATGGCAATGGACCGGGTTGGCCCGTTCGGCCCACCTGGCCCAGCTCGCCAAAAGCCCGAACCGGTCTGCCATTGAACCAGAATCTGTCGAACCGTGATCGGAACCGGTTGGTCGGCGGGCTAGTTAAGGTTCAATATTTTTTCGAACTATAACCGTTACGAACTGTGAACTGTTCGAACCGTTTAATTGAACCGCCGGTTAATCGTTAAATTTTTGAAAAAAATGGGTGAACCGGCGGTTCACCAGCCCGGCGGTTCAGCGGGCCGGTTCCGGTTCATCTCCCCTTTGAATTGTGGCCCGGCCTAGCCCGGCCCGTGGCCACCTCTACTTGGAACCAAAAAACACAATACTATACTTAAAATGACCAACTCGTCGCTCTAAGTATTAAATAGACATTCAAATTAACAATTTACATCAAAATAAAAATATAAAAATATAAGTGTGCAAAATAACCATTTTTCCCTAAGGTGCAAATTTATTATTTTGTCTCAAAACTCACCAAAAATCAAGGATTTTATAGGTAGCAAGGAAAAGGAGGTGGCGATGGTGAACAAGAAGGTAGTTGGCCAAATTATATTTTGGTTCTGTTAATTCGGGAAGAAGAGGCAAATTTTCCTTTGGTCCTCAAACTTAAATTCTGCTTACCATAATTGATGTAAAATACAAGAATAAAATAGCCTACTTCAAAAAAAAAAAAAAATAAAATAAAAATAAAAAAATAATCTAATATAACATAACTCAGGAAGGTTATTGTAATTTTCCCTATATTCATTCTTACTTATTATATATATATTTTTAAAAAAAGTCATATTATTTTAGGATTTGAAATTTGAAAAGAAGAAAACGTTTAGTAATTTAGTAATAGATGACATCAGCGGCTTCTCAAAGATTTACCATATAAGTTTATTGGGAAATTAATTAACCTATTTAATCTTACATATTTATACAAAGTTTATTTGGGAAATTAATTAACCTATTATAATACTATAACCTTAACGGTTATTTGTAACTAGTTATGTACCCTTTCCTTTTAAAAAAAACTAGTCATTTACCAGCGTTGCGCTATATTACTTGAGTTTTGAGTAGAGGAGGCCATGACCGGTTTGGCCCGCCGGGTCTGGTTCGTGGTTAAATCGGCCACGCCCACCATCGAACCGTGACCGGTCGAATCAGAACTGTAACGGGTCTGTCGACGGTTCGGTTCAGGTTTAACAAAATTTTGAACTGTAACCATTATGAATCGTGAATCGTTCCTGAACCGCCCAAACCGTCTAATTGAATCACCGATTAATCGGAAATTTAATTGAAAATTTGAAATTCTAATTACATTGATTTCGGTTCAGGTCAGCGGTTGACCGGCTCACCATGGCCCGGTGGTTCAGTGGCCCGACGGTTCGACTAGCCGATTCCAGTCCTTTCCTGCCTCAACCCGTGGCCTGGCCGGCCGAGGCTCGTAACCTGCCGGCCCGGTCCGTGGCCACCACTAGTTTTGGGTTTTTTTTTTTAAGTCTATTTTTGTTTTTTATAATTTGTCTTTTCTTTTTCTTTTGTTTTTGATTACACAATTATACTCTAAATTTTAATTTTTGTCTAATTAATGACATGTTTCATACATACCATGATATAGAAGTGATGATTTATAATTTTAATTTAGTTTTAATTTACTAGAGTTTCCTAAATTTTTAAAATATATGCAATTATTATTTTCAACATAAGATTATAATAAGTGATATCAATCTATTTAATAAAACAATTTTTTATAAAATTAAAGTTAGTAACGAGTATATACCCATGATTATTAAGAATATAATTCTTTAAAGATTCTTAAAAAATATATAATTCGTTAACAAAATTTTGGGACAGAATATACAAATTACATGTTATTTAATATTATTTTTAATATATAATAATAAAAAAATCTCAGCGATGATATGCATAATAACAAATATCAACCGTTTGATTAATTATACAAATTACGGTATCTGAAATATTCAAAATTTTCAGCTACTTAATTAACTAAAATTCTATAAAATCGCATAAATTTCAATTTTTATATATTATGAGATTTTAAACCCTTTGAAGCAAATTGAATTCCACAAAATTCAATTTATAAATTTACAGTGTTATGTCTGGAAGACTAAAATAATTCAGATATAATATTTAAATTAGTAATTTATTTGTAAATGAATTTAATTATGATCAAAATGTGGGGTAAAATAAATATTTAGATTTTGATTTATAAAAAAAAAATAGTTTATAGTTTATAAAACTCTTACCTGCTACCCCAATTTGTAGAAAGTCAAGAAGAGCAGGTAACGTAACGCGCCCATAGTGACAAAATCAAAGTAACACATTTGGGAAAGACATTTTCAGGCTTCTAACCATATAATAAGTCATTTTCTAAAAACAAAATAACAAATAATAAGTCCATCGAAGCTTCTAAGCATAGAGCATTGACTTCACGTTTATTTCTTTTCTTTTTAAACTGTTTAACTTGTTTTAGCTTCTTTCTTTCTTTTGTGCTAATAGAAAAATTGGACGAAAAGGAATCAGATTTATAATCTTTAAGATCAAAACACGATTCATTAAATATAATTTCTTTACCATTCCCTCTAATTAGGGATGTAAACGAGCTAAACAACTCGTTAACTATTTAGAGTTTGACTCAATTAAAATTTGTTAATAGAACTGCAAATGAGCTGAATTGCTTATGAACTATTTGGAGTTCGGTTATTCAAATACTAAATGAGCTAATACCGAGATTTTAAACTATTTAAAAGCTTGCACCGATCAGCTCAAAAAATAAATTACCTCAGCCTTAGAATTTAGCTCCGCTAATTTATAAACTTATAGGGAGCAAATTGCTTCATATAGCAATTTTTTATTCCCTTTCTAATTGTTTGAAATAATTACAGGTAAACTGATAAGATAATTAGTTTCTCTCTTGATTTCATTAATTGAAATTTTATTTTTTGTAATATAATTTTAAAATTGATGACATCCCGATTTAACTATTATATATGTATATATTGTTGTTAATTAAGATGGTGTTTGCTTTCCAACTACCCGTATTTGTTTATTTTCTGAGGGTTCATATGGGTTGACTAAGTAAGATCAAAACTCTTCATTCTTTATGTTATTATTATAATTTTTTTGAAATGAATTATGTTACATTATTATAAGTTGAAAAGAAATATCTCCCACTTAATAATTAGTAGCCCTTCAATAATAATAATAAGGAAAATTGTAGTAAATGACACAAAATTAAAATTTATTTTAAATAAATAACACTTTTATACTTATACTACTTTTTCTTCTTCATTTATTTTATTTTTCTTCTTATATATATTAATTTTTTTTTCTAAATCAACTGTTTAAAATTAATTTATTTTCTAAACCAATTGTTAGAAATAAATTTCTTTTCTTTTATCTTTTTTAGTGCCACTTGCCCATCGGCCGCGGATTGCTAGGAAATAAATTTATTTCCATATATTTCTTTCTAGCTACCGATCTTTGAAAAGTATATTTATTTTCTTATATTTTCTCATGATTTTAGGACTTGTTTTTAAATGTGTAAAATTTTTAGGGGTTTATTTGCAATTTTTTAAAAATTGGAGGAGCACTTTTATTTTCTTCTCTTTATCTATTTCCTTTCTTATCTATGATTCAATCATAGAACACAGAACACCATCTTTCAGCGATAGAATTATGTTTCAAACCTTTTCGACGATGATTCTGATCATTCCAGGGTCCAATAAAAGAGTTAAAGGCATCAATAGACTCATCTGGTTTGCCACTTTCTATGTCGCCAATTTGTGGCTGGAGAGGAAGAAACCAATGGGTTGGATCGCAGATGATCCAACACCATTTTTGAACTTTTGCTGCCATTGTAATGCTTTGATCTAGGTATAGTTTAATTTATCTCTCCTCACTCTTTCTTTTGATATAGATATTGTGTTGCTTGAATATGTTTATACCAGTGTAGCGAAGATTCTGAATTGTTTTGTGTTTTTACGTCAAATGTTAGCATGATTGGTTGTATTAGTCTATGTTTTTGGAATCCTTGCATTGAGAAGATTCTGATGATATGTTTGTTGTTGATTTTTAGCTTTGTTTGCACTTTCCGACGACCGATGATAAAATTCTTATTATATATTGGTCTGTGTGTTTGAAGATGAAGAAAGAAGTTGAAGAATGTGTGACATTCCAACCCTAAACCCTACGTCGTTCCGACGTCATTTCATGCATTTTTGTGCATTTTCATTAAAATGTATTATGATTTAATTTGATAAACAAGTTAATTATGGATTATATGATTTGAACATGATGAATTATGATTTGAATAAGAAAAACAAGTTATGTTATAGGCTCGTTTGCCGTCGAAAGACACAAAAGGAGCTAATTAGGGTTTTCGGACTCGCGCGATCGAAAAATGCCAAAATCGCGTAAAATATGAACCAAATGACTTTGATATGTTTTGACATGTTTATGAATATGTTTTAAAGAGTTTTGGAACCCTAATTTTGCAACGACGTCATATGGTTTCGATTCCGCGAAAAACGTCGAGCTTCGGTTTAGGCCACTGACCGAACGACGACTTGTTTTTGGATTCCGATTTTGACGAAACTTTACCCACATGTTATTTTAATGATTTTAACCTCAAAACACTACTGAAATCCAGAATTGATTGTGAATTTGGGTAGAAATTAAAAGTGAAAATTTGATGGGTTAGTGAGAAAACCCTAATGAATGGGTAAAGTGTGTTAAGTGATTTTTATGCTCATTAATCAAGGAGGAGGTGTTTAGTGTGCCTTCTGGACTTTAAACATGAGGTGCAGGATTAACTTAAGGGATTGGATGTGGTCATTTGGTGTGTGAATAGAAGCAAAAACGTAGAGAACATAAATAGAGAGAAAAACGAGAGAAAGAAAGAAAGAAAGAAAACAGAAGAGAAAAGAGGAAGAGCAGCCAAAATAATTACTGGGTTATGTTCCTTAGTGTCCAGGGAAGGTGAGGAAGAGGTTAGGATAGAGAGAGGGCTGTCGGGTTGGCCGAAAAAGAGAGAAAACAGTAGGTTATTGAAAAAAGAGGAGGAACGATAACAGTTGGGAAAAAGGAGAAAGAGAGAGAGAAATATTATGCATGAGTGAGTTTAATCTGTTGGGAAGGGTTGTAGGAAGGTTAGACTAGAGTTTTACGTCGAGTTTTGGCCAGGAAATTGGTCAGAGAGGTGAGTTTTGGCCATAAATCTCTATCGGGAAAAACAGAGCAGGGTTTCTGGACTGTTTCTGTCGAGGGGTAGAAGAAGGTCCAAAACGGCACCTTGGGCGTGCGTTTTGGGACGAGGCGCGGTCGCGCAGGTGAGCTGCTGCGAGGGAGCCAAAACGCACGCAGTTTCTGCGTTTTGATCTCTGCGGGGTGCGTGAGTGAAACGACATAAGGCTGTGCGTTTTGAGGAAAATAGCTGTTCTAGTGCCTGAATTTCGGTAAATCCTGTTTTGACCCTCTAAACTTTATATGTTTTTGCAAATAAGTCTTGCAGATTGAATTTTGAATTTTTTTCAATTTAATCCAGCAGAATTAAATTATGGAATTTGCAATTTGACCCCTGTAGTTATTGAAATGTTGCAAAATGACCCTTCTGAGCAGAATTGGTTTTTTTGGATAATTGCATTTTGGTCCCTCAATTTTTAATAATTGCACTTTTGACCCGAAAACTTTTATAAATTATGTTTTAGCTTTTCCAGCCTAATTTCGACGTCCTGGATCCGTTTTTGACTTCAGAAATTTATTTTGAGATCGTTTTGAGGCTGAAAATCAAGATTTAAATATTTGGTTAAAGAATTTAAGTATGAAATTGGTTTTAATTATTTGTTTGGTTTATTTAAATATAGTTTTGGTTTTAATAATTATAATTATTCCTAATTATAATTATTATATGATAAATTGAGATTTATAAAAATGTTATTATGTTATGAAATAAGTTTTGAATTGGAAATATATGGATTTAATTTTAAACAGAGATAACACAGAGATTAAATATGAATCATGCATCATATTATATATGGATTTCTGATTTGGTTATTTGAACATCATTTTTGTTATGTTATGCATATAGGCGCATCGAGTTCTCGAGCGGCGCGAGGTAAGGAACCCGAGGGCCACCCGAGTTCACAGTAGTGAGGTAAGTGCTAAAACCACTTACCTATATGTGTTTGATATGAACTTTGTAAAAATGCCAATCATGATATATTGAGCTGTATAGACTGGAATTGAGATATGATCATCTATGAGGTATGAACTGCTGTTATATGTTTTTGTATAAACTGTTTGGACCGGTACTGAAGCCCGGTCAATTGGATATATGTGATATATGAATTGCTATGTTTGTGGTTCCTAAGTCGGTACTGAAATCCGACCAGTTGAGTTATGTGATCTGGTTTATATGATATATATGTTGATGTTTACTGGTAATGAAACCCGGTTATATGATTACATGAAGCATGACAATATGATAAGTATGATTTACAAGTACATGTTCACAGAACTTAAATATGGCTGTTGTGATTATCGTTGCCAGTGTTTGCAGATTTCACATTTGAGAAACTATGGTTTCCTCTATGATTTGATGGAAAGACCTACTGGTCTGATATGTTATAGAAAGACCTACGGGTCCTATACAATGCAGAATGATCTGATGTATACTGCATATTAAAGGTTGATCTGCAGATCCCTTTTTGACCGACGATATATTCCAGTCTTACAAGTTTGCTGGCCAGCTATGGATACAGTTATGCCATGAAATTCCCGGGGCAACACTTGGTCGATAAATCATAACTAAAGAAAAAGGAATGACATGTCATTATGCATTTTAAGATATGATTTTGATATATATGTTATATGTTGATATGTCTTTGATAAATTGCCATATTTGTTATATGATATTGCTATGTTTAGCACTTGCTGAGTTTGCGACTCACACAAATCGCACCATGTGTTTTCAGGTCTACTGTTTGAGTGAAGTACTGAGACTTCACTAGTCTATGCACAGGTCGATACAGCTAAAACTTAGGCCTCTCTCCATTACACCACGTTATCTGTATCTGTTGCATATAGATTTTGTTTAATGCTATGCTTATATAGCATTATTATATGTTTTAGCATATGCATATAAGTTATAAGCTATGTTTATAGAGTTTTGGGATAATCAGACGATTGGTATGTAAATAAGGGATTGTAATATGTTATGTTTGATATTTGGTTTATGTTTTAATAATGCTTGAATTGGCTTAGGTTAATGTGGGAATGAAAATGTGAAATATATAAAAAAAAAAAGAAAAAAAATATGACATGTTTTATGACGTAAAGTGTAAGAGAGGACGTTACAGAATGGGAGCTTGCGTTTTCGAAGAAGGGGCAGTTTTATTATATTATAAAATATTGTGCTATTTTTTGGGCTAAAAATATTTTGGTATTTTTTAAAATTGAAACTATAAAATGCGGTATTTCCTAAGTTTGACCTTAATTTTATCTACGGGATTGATATAAGTGGTAAGCATGAAATGGTTAACCTAAGTTGATCTCAATAAATATCCATGAGGCGATACAACCAATCGAAGTTTAACTGCACAAGTTTCCAAAATGATCCGCCTTATTGCTTTCATCAACTAGCCTAAAATGATTAATCTAAGTGAACTAAATAGTTAGATGATCTAACTTATATATCATTCAAATTTGAATCAATATTCGATGTAAGATTTCATATTTCTCACTAAAGCGACATCGGTCAAAAGTAAGTTTAGTTTCTGACACATACAAATGTCAAAAAAATATCACTTTGGTTTTTATTTTAATATAAAACAAAATAGTCAAAAAATTGTTAAACTGTTATCTTAAAATTAATATTACTAAAACAATTATCGGATTGAAAAGCAAAAGAAATAAACATGTGTGAAGACATAAAACTTGTGTTGATTTTTTTTGTTTTATTGGATAGAATAGAATACAACCGCGTTGTTGAATTTTGTACACGTGATCAAACTCTCCCTCCCCCATTTCAGTACTTACATTTATAAAAGTCAAAGAAAGGAAGCTTCACCTTATTGATCAAAACCTATTCTTCCTTTCTTTATATTCATCAAAAACTTACACACACAACATCAACAAGCAAAAGCAATGGCAGAAACACAAAAAATCCATCCAATCACCCAAGATGTAGAAGCACCACAACCACCTACTGCTCCATTAATGCCCAGAGGCTCTTCCAAGTCCGATATGCCAGCTGCGGCCGCAGAAAACCATCCTTATCCCCCTTTCCAACGTACTATTCCGGTTATGCACTCCAGACCACCCAAGAAAAGAAGAAGCTGTTTCTGCAGATGCTTGTGCTGGACCTTTACACTAATCCTACTTCTCATAGTAGCAATCGGAATCACTGCCGGAATCTTATACTTAGTTTTCCGACCAAAACTGCCGAAATACTCCATCGACAGGTTACAAATAACTGAGTTCAATCTTTCTTCAGGTTCAAGCCTATCAGCTGCATTTGATGTTACAATCACAGCAAGAAATCCAAACAAGAAAATTGGTATATATTATGAAGGAGGGAGCAATATAGGGGTTTGGTATTTAGGGACAAAATTATGTGGAGGGTCACTACCAAAATTTTATCAAGGACATAGGAACACGACCGTCCTTAATGTCCCTTTGCAAGGGCAGACTCAGAATGCTTTTGAGTTATTCAATTCTCTTAAACAGCAGCAACAGGAGAGTGGAAAAGTTCCATTGAATCTTAGAGTGAAGCAGCCTGTTAGAATTAAGCTAGGAAAGTTGAAGCTGATGAAGGTGAAGTTTATTGTTAAGTGCAAGTTAAATGTGGACAGTTTAACTACTGCTAATAATATTAGGATTAGAGATAGTAGTTGTAAGTTTAGGTTTAGATTTTAAATAATTTCTAGTTTCATTATTTTTTTTTCTTGTATTATAGTATTATTATACTACATGCCCTTCGGAGCATGACCATTCTTTTCTGTCTCATTTCATAAAATGGAGGATTATTTATAGTATTTTTTTCCTCCATATATACTAGTTTGTATTTGGTTGATTTATTTAATTTATTCAGGCATATTTACTTTAAAGATATGGTATTTTTTCCTCTCCATCTTCTTACTTTAAAGGGTTTAATTACTGAAAAATTACTCAAATTAAAATTAAAATTAAAACTATGGAAACAAAATAGACCTTACGCAACCTAAACTTGCGAAACACGATGTTTCACAAGTCAAATATGTGAAACAATGTAAGTTACGCAGTTTGAAATTGCAAAAGAACACTTAATAAAAAATCAGCACATGATTAATTAGAGTTAACGACGTCATTAACTTTTTCAGCCAACAATAAAAAGACACGTGACATAGTTATTGTCACGTATATTTTGCAATTCAAAAATGCAAAACTATACTCAGATATTTTTACCGAATATAACCACTGCATGTCACGTGTCTCATTCCAGAATTTCACAAGTTAAAAATGCGAAAACAGTTATCCAATAAAAGATGAACATATGTGACGTTTCGCAAGTCGAAATTGCGGAAAGAAGATTTCCCAATCTGGCAATAAAATGTTGTCTCTTCCGTTTCCCATCTTAAAACTTCCAACAAAAAATTTAACTTGAGAGAATTCCAGCGATTGGAGTCCTATTTCAGCGGTTTCTTAACGATATTCCACATTCGAATCAGAGGTAAATACTATTTGTTGTGTCTCTTTTTATTTAATTTGTTAGTTTGTGATTTAAAATATCCTTAATTTGAAATATTAATGTTAATTAAATTTTGTGATATAGTATATTTATTTATATTTAGATAGCAAAATTATGGAGAATCATATTATTAATAATATTAAAAATTAAAATTATTTTTGAAAAATTAATTTAATATTATTAAATTAATATTTAATAATTTTATTAGTCATATTAAATAAATTCAATATAAAAATTAATTATTAATATTAATTTAATATAGAAAATTTTTATTAAATAATTATATTATTATTATTAATTAAAAAAATTAATAATATTATTTACTATTATTAAATTAATTTAATATATTAATTTGATGATATTATTAATAATACTTGAAAATAATACATGATTATTTTTAAATAAGATAATTATTTTCAAATCCTTAAGATTTCTAATAATTTGTGACTGAGTCCTTCTATTGAAAACATGTTAATAGGTCCTTCATTTTTCAACTGTTATACATTCAAATCATTCTGTTCACAATTGTCCTTAGTCAAATGCAAAAATCAAAAGTTTTAGATTACATTTTTAAAATATAACAATTTTACTCTCCCTTACATATTACAAATCAACCTATTGGCCAAAAGAGGAGGGTGGCTTAATCTCTACCAATTGAAGGGTGGCTTTCTTTTCTAGGTCTGCTACTAGACCTAATGGATCAAAGAACTTGCCTACTGGGTATATTCTCTTTTATGGGTCAAGCTTTACATTTCTTTAGAATTCGATGTACCCGATTACCAGAACCTCAATCCAGATCAATATTGTGATGGAGATGGCAATAGTTAGCCTAGGTAAGTTGAACCTTCCACTAACTCCACCTAAAATAATTAATCACGCCATGCTTAAGTTAAAAATTTCTTAATTTCCTCTTTATTATATGTGGGTTTGAAGTTTAAAGTCTTTAATTTAATTACCTTTCTGGCATCTTGCCAGGTGACTCTGGTGAGCCATTCAACAACAAGAGCGCCAAGAGTAGCCAACATAGCCCATCTTCCACGAATGAGCTCGCACTCATAGAACCTTTAAAGACCAAACACTTCGCTGTAAAGGCTGGAAAGGAGTTGATTTCACGTCTCCAATATCTACATGTGTCATAATCACGTCACCTAAGTTACCTTTAAACTGAGCTTGAACCCGTCCCGAGTTAGCTTTAACATCAAGAAGGTACATACCCATGAAAGATGAAGCAGCAGCAACAGTTTTAGAAGCAACCATGGCTAGAGGAGGAAAAATAGATTTTAATGGCCGGTAGGTTGATTTGTAATATGTAAAGGAGGGTAAAATTGTTATATTTTAAAAATTTAATCCAAAACTTTTGACTTTTGCATTTGACTAACGACAATTGTGGATGAAAGGATCTGGGTGTACAATGGCTGAAACATGAGGGACCTGTTAATAAGTTTTCTAAAATAGAAGAACCCAATTGCAGATTATTAGAAATCTTAAGGACCTGAAAATAGTTACACCTTTTAAATAATATTATTTATAAAAATATATATAATAAATTTAAATGTATTAAAAGATTGCGAAAACTACATGCAGTAATGGAGAGAGGTTTATCTTCTAGTTCGCAATAAGAGAGGGTCTTAGATCAGGGACCCACAGTCCGTGATCTACTATTCCTAAACATTGAGCACCAATCTTTTTAAATATTCCAAGGCGACGAGAGGTACGATTTGATTCTCAGTATTTGGTGAGCCGACACGCTATGTAGAGGCAACTTGAGACGAAGAATGCATAGACCTTTCATTTCATCGACAAGTTAAGGTTCGGGATGGTAGGGAAGATTGGGTAAATCTAATACGATTGGACCCAACTTACGGTTTTGGTGGAGTGATGACGTCCAGGAGGCGCACACATTTTATCTACCTTTCAAAGAGGCGACAATCATGCTTCAGGACATGAAGATAATGATGGGGCTGTAGGTCGACGAACGTGCAGTGACGAGACGATATGTTGTGCCCGATCTAGGATGGCATGTGTACTACCAAGATTTTTTGTGATTAATCCCTCAGGACGGTGACATCTCGCACAGTTGATTACTGTTTTGCAGCTTGCAAAGGCAACTATAAATGCTCGTTCCGGATGGCTTGCCAGATGTTGTATACTAGCAGAGAGCATGTTGTTTTTATGATGTAGATGCTAAGAGCATTTTTGTTCTGCGAAGTGTCGAACAACAGCGTAAATCTGATTTTACTGCCATTGATGAGCGACTTTTTTAGGACAGTCGACAGCACAGTTAGGGGAGTGATGTTCTCGCCTTTCTGTACAGACAGTTATGCCACGTAGCCTTACGAGGTACAGATTACGTTTACAGATGTCTACTGCTATTATAGGTATTTTTAAATTTTTAATAGTTATTTGTTTGTTGTGTACACATTTGTGCATATAACTAACTAACGCGTGAAATTTATTGTACACAAGTGTGGGCTTGGGAGCGGATATTGACATTCTGACTGTAACTCCCACCTCGACATCTTCAAGTGGTTTGATGATTGTCCGTAGACGCGGAGGTATATTTCTATTTCTGTTATATTTTATTATTTTCATCTGTATATGCTAACTGATATTTCTTTGTTTTTGAAAGTGGTGCATAGGGAAGATTTTGACAGAGGTCACGAGCAATAATTTACTTGGCTATCGAAACTAGCCCTGGGTTCTCTAAGATTCTGAGTTATATGTTTCTAAGTCCATTTATATTTTGTTATATTTTATCTATATATGCTAACTAATATTTATTACTCAATAGTTCTCCTAGATGTCTTATTTACCGTACATCCTAGCCGCCCTACCTAAGGCGTGCAGGGAGAGAGCACCAATCTGAACCACCTAGAAATTATTGATATTCTTTAAGGTGGTCGAATTTCATGTGCTTGGGAGGGTGAGACGACAGTTCGGACACAAGCAAGAGATATCTGAAGATGTTGGCCTGCTGTAGAGGAAGGAGCATGAGTGTCTGCATAAGCTGACACGGGCCAGACAGTCCGCATCTGATTGGCACACGTACTTGAGGGCATATGTCGACAAGTGGGCGCGTCGAGCAAAGACCCTCTTTGAGGGAGAGTACATTGGATGCGCCGAGTGTTCACAGAAGTACTTAGAATGGTATCAGTCGCGGACAATCCAATACATAATGCATCGAAAGGATATGATGCTCCCTTAGAATGTGCAACGAGTTGACATAGGCTCTATTGAGGCCTATATAGGCCTGGTGAGTTTTTCTTTAATATATTTATTTGGTTATTTCAATTTCTCTTTTTTATTTTATTGATTTATTTTTTTACAATGACAGGCAAGATTTCAGCAGGAGCTCTTACAGATGTCTAAGGATTTGCTGGCGCAGGATTTCCAGCGATCGTTGACTGTTGAGAATTTTCTAAATGTGGTCTAAAGTATGCGTGCACAATTATGGCGTAGTCTTTAAGTGCATCAGACTCATACCAACATTAGACCTAGCCAAATATTCGTTGCTCCAGACAAAACATAGCGGGAGCAGCAACAAGTTCGTCGCAAGGGGTGTGGCGGCCGCATCTCTAACAGTGATAAGCGGTGAGTGGCCCCTCAGCCAGCACACCCTTAACCAGTCAGCCTCCTGCATCCTGCAGAAGCAACATCATCTCAGCACTCTGAGCATTCGTCATATGGAGTGTGCTAGACGTCTTAAACATGGATAAGACATTTGCAGCCATGGACACGAAGAAACGTTAGGAGCTGGACCACACCCTGGATTAGCAAGCATAGGAGAATAATGGTATGGATGAATATGATCCTAATGATGATGATGAGGATAGTGCTGATGTTAGTGACGAGCAGACTCCTTCATTGGCCCAACGTCGGTAGCCTAGGGCTAGAAAGGTTCCATGATATCCTATGAGTTCACATATTAAATATTTGTCTAGACCCCGAGATTAGGATGATTAAATGAGTTGAAACTTGTAGATATGTGTAATTTGTACTGTTTTTCTATTTAATATGTTTTGGTATTGTTTTATATATATATATATATATATATATATATATATATATATATATATATATATATATATATATATATATATATATATATGCTCTGTGTAAGGGGGGTGACAAAGGGAGAGTGATGTGGCTGTCTGTGTTGTGTGTCTA